>ML662441.1:9574206-9780034 GCA_007570785.1 Antilocapra americana
GGGAACCCTCTTACACTGTTGGTGGGAATGCAAACTAGTACAGCCACTATGGAGAAGAGTGTGGAGATTCCTTAAAAAGCTGCAAATAGACCTGCCATATGACCCGGCAATCCCACTGCTGGGCATATACACCGAGGAAACCAGAATTGAAAGAGCCACGTGCACCCCAATGTTCATCGCTGCATTGTTTACAATAGCCAGGACATGGAAGCAACCTAGATGCCCATCAACTGACGAATGGATAAGAAAGCTGTGGTATATATACACAATGGAATATTACTCAGCATTAAAAAAAAATTCATTTGAAGCAATTCTACTCAGATGGACGAAACTGGAGCCCATTATCCAGAGTGAAGTAAGCCAGAAGCAAAAACAACAATACAGTATATTAACACATATATATGGAATTTAGAAAGACAGTAATGAGAACCCAACATGGGAGACAACAAAAGGAACGCAGATGTATAGAATAGACTTGTGGACTTTGTGGATGAGGGTAAGGGTGGGATGATATGGGAGAAGGGCATTGAAGCATGTTAATTGTCATGTATCTAATCAATCGCCAGCCCAGGATTGATGCTCGGGACTGGTGCAGCGAGATTTCCCGGGGGGGAGGGAGGAGGGAGGGGGGACCCGGAGGGGAAGCATATGTAAACCCATGGTGATATCATGACAATGTATGGCAAAAACAATAATAAAAAAAAAATGTAATTCACCACTATTGAATTCAGCAGGAAAAGTTTCTTAACAGTAAGGTACATTTGCCTTTTCTACTGCCAAAGTGTAGGTCTGGTAAAAAAAAAAAAAAAAAAGTGAGAATGCCCTAAAACAAAATACCATACATGTTCAGTATTAAATTTTGTCAAGTTTTAATTCCTCGTCTCTTCAGATAAGACCGTTTGATTCTCTTATTGAAGCTTTAGTTTTAAATCACCTCTTAGGCCTATTGTCACCTCATGGTGGAAAGTTCTAGACGTACTGTGTTAGTTTCGTTACAACATTCAGTTCAGTTGCTTAGTCATGCCCGACTCTTAGCAGCTCCATGGACTGCAGCATGCCAGGCCTCTATGTCCACCACCAACTCCTGGAGTTTACCCAAACTCATGTCCATTGAGTCAGTCATGCTATCCAATCATCTCATCCTCTGTTGTTCCCTTCTCCTCCTGCCTTCAATCTTTCACGGCCTCAGGGTCTTTTCCAGTGAGTCCTTTCTTCACATCAGCTGACCAAAGTATTGGAGTTTCAGCTTAAACATCAGTCCTTCCAATGAATTTTCAGGAGTGATTTCCTTTGGGACATACTGGTTGGATCTCCTTGCTGTCCAAGGAACTCTCAAGAGTATTCTTCAACACCACAGTTCAAAAGCATCAATTCTTCAGCGCCCAGCTTTCTTTATAGTCCAACTCTCACATCCATACATGACTACTGGGAAAACCATAGTTTTGACTAGAAGGATCTTTGTTGGCAAAGTAATGTCTCTGCTTTTTAATATGCTGTCTAGGTTGGTCATAGCTTTTCCTCCAAGGAGTAACTATTTCTTGTTTAATTTCATGGCTGCAGTCACCATCTGCAGTGATTTTGGAGCCCAAAAATGTCTGTCACTATTTCCATTGTTTCCCCATCTATTTGCCATGAAGTGATGGGACCAGATGCCACGATCTTAGTGTTTTGAATGTTGAGTTTTAAGCCAAAAATTTTTTACTCTTCATTTTGACTTTCATCAAGAGACTCTTTAGTTCTTCTTCACTTTCTCCCATAAGTGTGGTGTCATCTGAAGTTATTGATATTTCTCCTGACAATCTTGATTCCAGCTTGTGCTTCATCCAGCCCAGCATTTCTCATGATGTACTCTGCATATAAGTTAAATAAGCAGGGTGACAATATACAGCATTGATGTACTCGTTTCCTGATTTGGTTCCAGTCTATTGTTTCATGTCCAATTCTAACTGTTGTTCTTGACCTCACATAGATTTCTCAGGAGGCAGATCAGGTGGTCTTGTATTCCCATTTTTTGAAGAATTTTCCACAGTTTGTTATGATCCCCACAGTCAAAGGCTTTGGCACAGTCAGTAAAGCAGAAATAGATGTTTTTCTGGAACTCTCTTTCTTTTTTGATGATCCAACAGATGTTGGCAATTTGATCTCTGGTTACTCTGACTTTTCTAAATCCAGCTTGAACATCTGGAAGTTCATGTTTCAGGTACTATTGAAGCCTGGCATGGAGAATTTTGAGCATTACTTTGCTAGTGTGTGAAAAGAGTGCAATTGTGTTGTAGTTTGAACATTCTTTGGCATTGCCTCCCAAGTGGACCTTGGAAGCATTACTATGATCAAAGCTAGTGGTTTATAGCCATTGGTAGATTTCAAATCATGAGACTTATCAAGAAACTGAACTCTTTTCTTTGTTTGGGTAAGTGAACTTTAGCAGCTTTAGAAATGGCCTTCCTCATTTACAACTGGAGGTCTGTCTTCATCTGATCTGTCTTGTACAGATTAAATAGCTCTCTGTGACTGCAGAAAAATCCCTAAAGTCTTCTGTGCACTAATAGACCAATATTTATATTCATTAAATGATAATATTTTCCCCCAATTAACCACTCCAGTATTCTTGCCTGAAGAATTCCATGGACAAAAGAGCCTTGTGGGCTATGTAGTCCATGAGTTCACACAGAGTCATACATGACTGAGTGACTAACACACACCCTACCTTCTTATATTCTAAGCCTATTAAGGCATTTGTTTAATAATTTTACTTCCAGACTGAAATCACACCAGGTGCTGGAGAAGGTCATCACGAGGATACAACTGCTAGCTGACCTGTGAGCTGGACCTGGGCAAATGGAGAATGTTACCCTCTCCCCTTTCCTTGGAATAGACATTCCTTCCACTGTTCCCATGCTAGCAGCAGCTTTAAGGATGCAATGTTAAAAAAGCATTGGGATACTGAGTCCATCTGGACTGTGCGCATGACTGAACCCTATGGAGGCCTCTATAATAACCCTTAAGAGTCCACAGAGAAGATGTAGAAATCTACTTCTCTTGTAAACACCCAAGACAAGCCTCATGTGTAATTTCTCTTGTTTATTACGATTGCCATCTACCAATATAGAGTGATTTGTGTTTTTCTTCAGCTTCTCCTTGTCCACCTGTATGGAGTGGGGAAGAGCAGATTTGAATTTCATCTAGGGAACCCTTAAGTTTCTGGACCAGAGTTAGGTAGTAATTCTGATTCACTAGACAACTCTGCCTTGTAGAAATAGTATGGAGAAAAGGATGCTTGTATACATATGGATTTACCAAAAATATTCAAATGGGTTATTTTTTCTCCCATAAGTTATCTGTCACAATAGCTTAGTGAGAAGTATGTTGGAAAGAAGTGGGACAATGGCATAAAAGAGACTTAGAGTGCACAGCTAAAAATAGTTCCCCCTTTAATACTATTTTAAAAACTACAATGTTCAGGCTGATATATAAAAATTTATACATAAAAAGTTTAAAATATTTCTTTGTCATTATTTGCAAAATTATATTTTCACTTAGCAACAGAAAATACAATTACTTAAGGACTTCTCTCCTTAGAAACTATATCATGAGGTTTCTACTTTATTTTCATTCTTCTGAATCTATTTTGTTATTTAAATTCAATTTCTTGTGAAAACAGTCCAATATTAACTTCATCTGGTTTTGAAACTTTCTGATTAATTTTTGTGGCATATGAAGAGAAAGTAAAAGGAAGTAACCATGACTAAGAGCCATTGAAAATGAATATAGCATACTGAATCTTCTCTGGCACTTGTACTAATAGGAGAACTTACTTGCTCAGTTTATGGTTCCACGTGAAAATAGCTTAGAACTTACAACTCCATCCTAATAACAAATTTAAAAAAAAACAGAACAGATGAAAAATTAATAGCTCTTCTCGGATAAGAGAGAGGAGTATCAGAGCAAACAAGTACACCTAAGATAGGAGAGATAGATGATTGAATATGAAATCACAGTTTATCCTTGAAGCAGAGATATCTGAGAGGAATCTGCCTCAAAAACCAGTCACAGAGTGGAAAAACCTAAATTATAACTAAATTGCTAGAGAGTCAGTGTGGATACTCTGAAACACAAAAACACCAAGGGACCCAGTTATTGGAGAATGAGGAATACAATATTGTGAGATTTATGAAGAGTTTTATCAGGTTCCCATAGTAAATATAACAGAATTCCCTGGGTCTTCTGGCAGAGCATGAGGAAAAGGAATCACTTTGAAATACACTGGAGCACTCTGCTCTTCTTAACAAAGCTTGCCATCAGGGGAAATTAATTAACTGGAGCCTAATCTAATGGTGCCTGACCTGGGGAAAAGATATTCTCAACTTCAGTCCATTCTAAACATCCTGAGTGGGGAGAAAAAAAATGAGAAACACTTGTGAAGTTCACAGTCCAGAGACAAAGGCTCACTAAAAGATTTATCTTACTAAGTATGATCATATTAATCATACAGTATGGTCCCTCTTCCCCCAACCCACTACTATAGGCACATTTATAGCAGTTCCTCTTAACTGGTCCATCATATGTGGTTATCAAGAAAAAATTACAAGGCATACCAAAGGTGAAGCATTCTCATGGTTTGAAGAGACAGAGCAAACATAAGAACCAGATATTCAGGGAGGATGAAATTGTCAGGCCAGAAATTCAAAACAGTTATGAGTAATATTCAAAGTGCTCTAATGTATACATTAAACTACATGTAAGAACAAATGGGCAACATAAGCAGAAGAGGTGAAAAATTTAAGAAAGAACCAGAGAGAAATGCTACAGATCAAAAACACTGTAACAAAAATGAAGAATGCCTTTGATGGAATTCCCACTGTTGTACTATTATTCAGCATAGTTTTGGAAGTCTTACCCATGGAAATCAGAGAATAAAAACAATAAAAGAAAGCCAAGTTGGAAAGAAAAAATAAAATTGTCACAGTTTGCAGATGACATGATACTATATATAGAAAGCCCTGAAGACAGAAAACTTCTATCAGTGTTCATCAATGAGACTGGTAAAGTTGTAGAATATAAAATTAATACCCAGAAATGTCTTGCATTGCTATGCACTAACATAAAAGCTCAGAAAGAGAAACCAAGGAAACAATTCCATTTACCATCATACTAAAAAAAATAATAAATGACATACTAGACCAAATGGACTTAAACAATATTCTATCCAAAGCCAGAGAAATATACATTTTTTACAAGTGCACATCAAACAGTCTCCAGGATAGATCACAAGTCTCAGTAAATCTAAGAAAACTGAAATCATATCAAGCATATTTGTTGACTACAATACTGTGACAAAAGAAATAATCTACAAGTTAAAAAAAAAACAGCAAAAAACACAAATGTGTAGAAGCTAAACAATATGCTACTAGATAACTGATGAATCATTGAAAAATCAAAGAAGCTATCATATATATTACCTGAAAACAAAATCAAAATGATCCAAAATCTAGGATATAGTGAAAGTAGTTCTCAGATGAAAATTTATGGAGATACAAACCTACCACAGGAAACAAAAACTATCTCAAATAAACAATCCAACCATATCCTGAGACAAACTAGAGAAAGAGGGCTTCCCTGGTGGCTGAGGATGGTAAAGAATCTGTTTGCCAATGCAGGAGACTCTCAGTTTGATCCCTGGGTGGGGAAGATCCCCTGGAGAAGGAAATGGCAACCCGCTTCAGTACTCTTGCCTGGAAAATCCCATGGATGAAGAAGGCTGGTGGGCTACAGTCCATGTGGTTGTAAAGAGTCAGACACAACTGAGCGACTTCTCTTTCACTTTTTTTGGAGAAGGAAATGACTTCCTGTTCCAGTATTCTTGCCTGTAGAATTGCCTGGACAAAGGAGCCTGATGGGGTACAGTCCATAGGGTCACAAAGAGTTGGAAGGGACTGAGTGACTAACACTTTCACTTTCAAAGTTGGTATTAGGGAAGAATCATTAAGATCAGAGAAGAAATAAATGAAAAATCTAAAAATAAATTAATAAAAAGATCAAGGAAACTAAGAACTGATTCTTCTAAATGATAAAATTGATAAACCTTTATTCAGACTCATCAAGAATAAGAAAGAGAAGGTCCAAATCAATAAGCTTAGAAATGGAAAATAAGTCACAACTGACATGAAGAAATACAAAGGATCATAAGAGATCACTACAGTTATACATCAACAAAATGGACAACAGAAAAGGAATGGATAAATTCCACTCAACAATACATAATGAGAGTTATACATCATGATCAAGTGGGATTTATTCCATGGATGCAATGATTCAATATCCACAAATCAATGTGATACACTACATTAACAAATGGAAGGATAAAAATAAATGACATGGTTGTCTCAATAATTGCAGAAAAACATTTGACAAAATTAATAGCCATTCACAAGAAAAACTCTCAAAGATGGTGGAGAGGGAACATATCTAAACATAATAAAGGCCATTTATGGCAAACCATGGCTAAAGGCATACTCAATGGTGAAAAGCTGAAAGACTTTCTTTCTTATAACATCAGAAACAAGACAGGGATGCTCACTCTTATTTAGCATAGTATTGAAAGTCCTAGCCACAGTGATCAGAAAAGAAAAAGAAAGAGCATCCAAACTAGAAGGAAAGAAGTAATACTGCCATTTACAATGATAAAATACTATATATAGAAAACCCTAAAATCTCTGCCAAAAAACTATTAGAAGTAATCAATGAATTCAGTAAATTTTCAGGATACAAGGTTAATATAAAAAATGTCACTTTCCTATACACTGAATCATGAACTATGAGAAAGAGAAAGCAAGGGGGGATATCCCATTTAAAATTACATCAAACATGCGAGACAGCAAAAGGAACGCAGATGTATAGAATAGACTCGTGGAATTTGTGGATGAGGGTAAGGGTGGGATGATATTGGAGAAGGGCATTGAAACATGTTAATTATCATATGTCTAATCAATCACCAGCCCAGGATTGATGCTCGGGGCTGGTGCAGCGAAATTTCCCGGGGGTGGGGGGAGGGAGGAGGGAGGGGGGTTCTGGAGGGGAAGCATATGTAAACCCATGGTGATATCATGTCATTGTATGGCAAAAACAATAAAAAAAAAGAATAAAATCCCTAGGATTAAACTTAATGAGGGAGGTGACAGACCTAGACTGTTGAAACTATAGAACTTTGATGAGGAAATTGAACGTGATATAAAGAAATAGAAAGATATCCTATATTCATGGATTGGAAGAATTTATATTATTAAAATATTCATATCATTCACAGCAATCTACAGACAATGTAATCTTAATCAAAGTTTCTCATGAAGTTTTTCACAAAACTAAAATAAACAATCCTAAAATTTATATGGAATCACAAAGGACCTCCGAAGTTCCAAGGTAATCTTGAGAATAAAAACAAAGCTTAAAATATCATATTCCCTGACTTCAGACCAATACAGAGCTACAGTAATCAAAACACCATGGTACTGGCACAAAAATAGACACAGAAAAGAACAGAGAGACCAGAAAAAAACCCACACAGTTATGGTTAATTAATCAATGATAAAGGAGGCAAGAATATACAGTGGAGATAGGGCAGCCTCTTCAACAAATGGTGCTGGGAAAACTGGACAGCTACATGTAAGAGTGAAATTAGAACACTGTCTAAGACCATGTACAAAATAAAACTCAAAATGAATTAAATATCTCAGTGTAAGATAAATCATAAAACTCCTGGAACTGAACATATTAATGAACCTCTGAAATAAATAGTAACAATATTTCATTTGACTATCACCTAAGGAACAAGAAACAAAAGCAAAAATAAACAAATGGGACCAAATTAAACTTAAAGCATTTTTCACAACAAATAATACCATCAACAGAATTAAAAGACAACACATTGAATGAAAGAAAGTATTTGCAAATGATATAAACAATAAAGGCTAAATACTCAAAATATATAAACAGCTTATACCACTTAATATGAAAAAAAATGTAAACTTGAACAGAAGACTTGAATAGATAATTTTCCAAAGAAAATTGACAGATGGCCAACAAGCACATGAAAAAGTTCTCAGCATTGCCAATCATAAGAAAAGCACAAATTAAAATCACAATGAGCTATCATTTCATACCTGTCAAATGGCTATCATCGAAGCATCTACAAATAACAAAGTTTGGCATGGAGGTGAAGAAAAGGCAAAACCAGAACACTGTTAATTGAAGTGTAAATGGGTACAGCTACTATGAAAAACAATAACCAGGATCTTCAAAACCTGAAAATAAAGCCACCGAATGCTCTAGCAATCCCACTGCTGGGTTTATATACAAAGGGGTGGGGGGAAGCTCTAATTCAAAAAGGTAAATACATTCTGAGTTCACAGTAGTATTGTTTGGAATAGCCAAGATATGGAGACAACCTAAGTATGCACCAGCAGATGGATGGATAAAGATGTGTGTATGTGTGTGTGTGTGTGTGTGTGTGTGTGTGTGTGTGTATACTTATACACAGTGGAATACACATACACACAGTGGAATATTATTCAGCTTTAAATAAGAATGGAATTTTGCCATTTGCATCAATGTAGATAGACCTAGAGTATATTATACTTAATGAAATGAGGAGAAGACAAATAGTGTTACCACTTTTAAGTGGAATCTAAAAAATTAAACCAATGAATTCATATAATAAAACAGAAACATACAGATATAGAGAGAGCAAAATACTGGTTACCAGTGCAAAGAAACAGAGGAAAACAATAGAATGGGAAAACTAGAGATCTCTTTAAGAAAAATAGCGATATCAAGGGAACATTTTACACAAAGATGGGCACAGTAAAGGACAGAAATGGTATGGACCTAACAGAAGCAGAAGATATTAAGAAGAGGTGGAAAGAATACATAGAACTAAACAAAAAAGATCTTCACAGCCAGATAATCACAATGGTATGATCACTCACCTAGAGCCAGACATCCTGGAATGTGAAGTCAAGTGGGCCTTAGGAAGCATCACTATGAACAAAGCTAGTGGAGGTGATGGAATTCTAGTTGGGCTATTTCAAAGCCTAAAAAAAATGATGCTGTGAAAGTGCTGCACTCAATATGTCAGCAAATTTGGAAAACTCAGTAGTGGCCACAGGACTGGAAAAGGTGAGTTTCCATTCCAATCCTAAAGAAAGGCAATGCCAATGAATGTTCAAACTACCACACAAACGCATTCATCTGACAAGCTAGTAAAGTAATGCTCAAAATTCTCCAAGCCAGGCTTCAGCAATATGTGAACTGTGAACTTACAGATGCATGAATTTGGTTTAGAGAAATCAGAGGAACCAAAGATCAAATTGCCAACTTCCACTGAATCATCAAAAAAGCAAGAGAGTTCCAGAAAAACATCTACTTCTGCTTTATTGACTATGCCAAAGCCTTTGACTGTGTGGACCACTACAACCTGTGGGAAATTCTGAAAGGGATAAGAGTACCAGACCACCTGACCTGCCTCCTGAGAAACCTGTATGCAGGTCAAGAAGCAACAGTTAGAACTGGACATGCAACAACAGACTGGTTCCAAATAGGAAAAGGAGTACGTCAAGGCTGTATATTGTCACCCTGCTTATTTAACTTATATGCAGAGTACATCATGAGAAACGCTGGGCTGGAGGAAGCACAAGTTGGAATCAAGATTTCTGGGAGAAATATCAATAACCTCAGATATGCAGATGACACCACCCTTATGGCAGAAAGTGAAGAAGAACTAAAAAGTCCCTTGATGAAAGTGAAAAAGAAGAGTGAAAAAGTTGGCTTAAAGCTCAACATTCAGAAAACTAAGATCATGGCATCTGGTCCCATCACTTCATGGCAAACAGATGGGGAACAGTGGAAACAGTGACAGACCATATTTGTCTGGGCTCCAAAATCACTGCAGATGGTGACTGCAGCCATGAAATTAAAGATGCTTACTCCTTGGAAGCAGAGAAGGCAATGGCAACGCACTCCAGTACTCTTGCCTGGAAAATCCCATGGACTGAAGACTGAAGTCCATGAGGTCATGAAGAGTCAAACCTGACTGAGGGACTTCACTTTCACTTTCACTTTTCACTTTCATGCATTGGAGAAGGAAATGGCAAACCACTTCTTGGAGTGTTCTTGCCTGGAGAATCCCAGGGACGGCAGACCCTGGTGGACTGCCATCTATGGGGTCAAGC
This sequence comes from Antilocapra americana, assembly GCA_007570785.1. Lineage (NCBI taxonomy): Eukaryota > Metazoa > Chordata > Mammalia > Artiodactyla > Antilocapridae > Antilocapra > Antilocapra americana. The sequence goes on from ML662441.1 coordinate 9,584,430, forward strand.
TGAGTCGGACATGACTGAAGTGACTTAGCAGCAGCAGCAACTCCTTGGAAGACAAGTCATGACCAAACTAGACAGTATATTAAAAAGCAGAGACATTATTTTGCCAACAAATGTCCTTCCAGTCAAAGCTATGGTTTTTCCAGTAGTCATGTATGGATGTGAGATTTGGACTATAAAGAAATCTGAGCACCAAAAACTTGATGCTTCTGAACTGTGGTGTTGGAGAAGACTCTTGAGAGTCCCTTGGACTGCAAGCAGATCCAACCAGTCCATCCTAAAGGAAATCAGTCCTGAATATTCATTGGAAGGACTGATGTTGAAGCTGAAACTTCAATACTTTGGCCACTTGACGAGAAGAACTGGTTCATCTGAAAAGACCCTGATGCTGGGAAAGATTGAAGGCAGGAGGAGAAGGGGCAACAGAGGATGAGATGATTGGATGGCATCACCAATTCAATGGACATGAGTTTGAGTAAACTCTGGCAGTTAGAGATGGACAAGGAGGCCCAGCATGCTGCAGTCCATGGGGTCACAAAGAGTTTGACACAGTTGAGCGACTGAACTGAACTGAACTGAAGTAATGAGAAGCAGGAGGTGAGCAGAGAGATACGGATATATGTTTAAGAGAGATAAACTATTAGGTATAAAGTAGGTGAGTAACAAGGATTTTTCATTCAACACAGGGAAATATAGCCATTATTTTGTGGTAACTTTAAATGGCATATAATCTATTAATGCGAAATTATAATATTGGACCCTTGAAGCTAATATAATATCACAAGTCAACCATACTTCAATAAAAATTTAAAAAACAGTAAAATAAGGTCATATCTTGTGAAATCATAGGTATTCCTTCTGCGATATGTACATTTTTTCTTTTTTTTAATTTATTTTTTAATTGAAGGATAATTGCTTTACAGAATTTTGTTGTTTTCTGTCAAACTTCAACATGAATCAGCCATAGATATACATATATCTCTCCCTTTTGAATCTTCCTTCACATCCCCCACCCCCAACTCCCAGGTTGATATAGAGACTCTGTTTAGTTTCCTGAGACATACAGCAAATTTCCATTGGCTATCTGTTTTACATATGCGTAATGTAAGTTTCTGTGTTACTCTTTCCATACATTTCATCCTCTCCTCCCTTCTTCCCATGTCCATAAGTCTATTCTCTGTATCTGTTTCACCACTGCTGCCGTGTAAATAAATTCTTCAGTACCATTTTTCTAGATTCCAAATATATGTGTTAGAATACAATATTTATCTTTCTGTTTTTGACTTACTTCACTCTGTATAATAGCTTCTAGGTTCATCCACCTCATTAGAATTAACTCAAATGTGTTCTTTTTATGACTAAAAATTTTCCGTTGTATATATTTACAACTTCTTTATCCATTCATCGCTCGATGGACATCTAGGTTGTTTCCATGTTCCAGCTATTGTAAATATTGCTGCAATGAACAATGGGATGCATGTGTCTTTTTCAATTTTAGTTTCCTCAGGGATATGCCTAGGAAAAGGATTGCTGGGTCATATGATGCTTTTATTCCTAGTCTTTTAAGAAATCTCCATATCATCTTCCATAGTGGCTGTATCAATTTACATTCCCACCAACAGTGCAAGGGTGTTTCCTTTAGTCTACATCCTCTCCAGCATTTATTGTTTGTAGACTTTTTGATGATGGCCGTTCTGACCCATATGAGGTGATATCTCATTGTAGTTTTGATTTGCATTTCTCTAATAATGAGTGATGTTGAGCATCTTTTCATGTATTTTTTAGCCAGCTGTATGTCTTCTTTGGGAAAATGTCTGTTTAGGTATTTTTCCTACTTTCCGATTGGGTTGATTTTATCTGGTATGGAGTTGTATGAGCTGCTTGTATATTTTTGGAAATTAGTCTTTGTCAATTGTTTCATGTGCTATTATTTTCTCCCATTCTGAGGGCCATCTTGTCACCTTACTTAGAGTTTGCTTTGCTGTGCAAAAGCTTTTAAGTTTAATCAGGTCCCACTTGTTTACTTTTGTTTTTATTTCCATTACTCTAGGAGGTGGGTCATAGAGGATCTTGCTTTGATTTATGTCATCGAGTGTTGTGCCTATGTTTTCTTTTAAGAGTTTTATAGTTTCTGGTCTTACATTTAGGTCTTTAATCCATTTTGATTTTATCTTTGTGTATGGTGTTAGGAAGTGTTCTAATTTCATTCTTTTACATCTAGCTGTCCCATTTTCCCAGCACTATTTATTGAAGAGGCTGTCTTTGCCCCATTGTATATTCCTGCCTCCTGTGTAAAAATAAGGTACCCATAGGTACGTAGGTTTACTTCCGGGCTTTCTATCTTCTTCCCTTGGTCCATATTTCTGTTTTTATGCCACTACCATACTGTCTTGATGACTCTAACTTTGTATTATCATCTGAAATCGGGAAGGTTGATTCCTTCAATTCCATTCTTCTTTTCTCAAAGTTGTTTTGGCTATTCAAGGTCTTTTGTGCTTCCATTTGAACTGTGAAATTTTATTTCTGGTTCTATGAACAATGCCATTGGTAATTTGACAGTGATTGCGACGAAGCTGTAGTTTGCATTTGGTAGTATGGTCATTTTCACAATATTGATTCTTCCCACCCAGGAACATGGAATATCTCTCCATATGTTTATGTCATCTTTGATGTCTTTCATTAGTGTCTTATAATTTTCTGTATACAATTCTTTTGTCGCCTTAAGTAAGTTTATTCCTAGATATTTAATTATTTTTGTTGCAATGTTAATGGAATTGATTCCTTAATTTCTTTTTCTTTCTGATTTTTCATTATTAGTATACAGAAATGCAAGTGATTTCTGTGTATTGATTTTGTATCCTGCAACTTTGCTACATTCACTGATTAGCTTTAGTAATTTTCTGATATTATCTTTAGTGTTTTCTATGTACAGTATCATGTCATCTGCAAACAGTGAGAGTTTCACGTCTTCTTTTCTGATCTGGATTCCTTTTATTTCTTTTTCTTCTCTGATAACAGCTAGGATTTCCATAACTATGTTGAATAATAGTGGTGAGAGTGGACACCCTTGACTTGTTCCTAATCTTAGGGGAAACTGAAAGCATTTTTCACCATTGAGAATAATGTTTGCTGAAAGCTTATCATATATGGCCTTTAGTATGCTGAGTTAGATTCCTTCAATGCCCATTTCTTAAAGAGTTTTAATCACATTTGGGTGCTGAATTTTGTCAAAGGCTTTTTCTGCATCTATTGAGATTTTCTGTTTTTTATCTTTCAATTTGTTAATATGGTGTATCACATTATTAATTTCCATATATTGAAGAATCCTTGCATCCTTGGAATAAACCCAACTGATCACAGTGTATGAGCTTTTTGATATGTTGCAGAATTTTGTTTGCTAAAATTTTGTTGAGGATATTAGCATCTATATTCATCAGTGATACTGGCCTGTAGTTTTCTTTTTTTGTGTAGTTTTCTTTTTTTGTTTTGGTATCAGGGTGATGGTGGTCTTGTAGAATGAGTTTGGAAGTGTTCTTTCCTCTGCAATATTTTTAAAGACTTTAAGAGGTATAAGCATTATCTCCTCTCTAAATGTCTGATAGAATTCTCCTGGGAAGTCATATGGCCCTGGGCTTTGATTTTTGGGGGGATATTTTTGATCACAGCTTCTATTTCAGTGCTTGTAATTGGGTTCTTAATAGTTTCTATTTCTTCTTGGTTCAGTCTTGAAAGATTGACTTTTATAAGAATCTGTCCAGTTCTTCCAGGTTATCCATTTTATTGTCCTATACTTGTTGATAATAGTCTCTTTTAATCCTTTGTATTTCTGCATTGTCTGTTGTAACCTCTCCTTTTACATTTCTAATTTTGTTGGTTTGATTCTTTGTTTTGTTCTTGATGAGTCTGGCTAAAAGCTTGTCAATTTTGTTCATCTTCTCAAAGAACTAGCTTTTAGTTTAATTAATCTTTACTATTGTTTCTTTCATTTACATTTGCTCTGATTTTTATTATTTCTTTACTTCTACTAATTTTGAGGTTTTCTGTTCTTGTTTTTCCCATTGTTTTATGTGTAAAGTTAGGTTGTCTATTTGATGTTTTTCTTGTGTCTTGAGGTAGGATTGTATTGCCGTAAACTTCCCTCTTAGAACTGTATTTGCTTCAAACCATAGGTTTTGAGTTGTGTTTTCACTGCCATTGTTTCTAGAATTTTTTTTTATTTCCCTTTTGATTTCTTTAGTAACTTGTTGGTTATTTAGAAATGTATTGTTTAATCTCCATGTGTTTTTGTTGGTTTCTTGTAATTGATATCTAGTCTCATAGCGTTGTAGTCAGAGAAGATGCTTGATATGATTTCAGTTTTCTTACATTTACTGAGGTTTGATTTGAGACCCTAGGCTGGTCTGTCCTGGACAATGTTCCATGTGCACTTGATAAAGTGTATTCTTCTGAATTTGGATGGAATATTCTGAAGATATTAATGAGATTCACCTCATCAAATGTATCATTTAAGATTTTTGTTTCCTTATTAATTGTCAGTTCTGATAATCTGTCCATTGTTGTGAGTGGGGTGTTAAAGTCTCCTACTATTATTGTGTTCCAGTCAATTTCGCTTTTTGTGTCTGTTAGCGATTGTCTTATGTATTGAAGTTGTCCTATGTAGGGTGCATTGATATTTACATTGATGTGTTCTTCTTAGATTGATTCTTTAATCTTTATATAGTAGCCTTCTTTATCTCTTGTAATACTCTTTATTTTAAGGTCTATTTTGTCTGATATGAGGTTTGCTATTCCAGCTTTCTTTTGCTTTCCTTCTGCATGAAATATATTTTTCCATCCTCTCACTTTCAGTCTATATGTATCTTCTAGAGTATCTTTAATTTCAGTATATTTTTTTCTATATGTTTATTCTTTAATTCTTCCAGGTCTTTATTATTTGATTCTTGCATTTTCTTCATTCTGTTTTCAAGGGTTTTTTTTGGGGGAGGGGGTGAATTCTCCCAAATATTTAACAAAGAAATATTATTTTATACAGCTCTTCCAGGGAAGAGAAAAAGATGGAACACTTCCAACTTACTTTATTTTTTTTTAATTTATTTTTTTAATTGTCTTTTTATTATCGTGTTGGTTTTGCCATACATTGACATGAATCTGCCATGGGTATACATATGTTCCCCTTCCAGAACCCCCCCTCCCACCTCCCTCCAAATTCCCTCTCTGTGGGTCATCCCGGTGCACCAGCTCAGAGCATCAAACCTGAACTGGCGATTGATTACACATATGATGATTAACATGTTTCAGTGCCGTTCTCCCATATCATCCCACCCTTGTCCTCTCCCATAGAGTCCAAAAGACTGTTCTATATATCTGCATTTCTTTTGCTGTCTCACAAACAGGGTTCTCATTACCATCTTTCTAAATTCCATATATATGCATTAGTATACTGTACTTTTGTTTTTCCTTCTGGCTTACTTCACCCTGTATAATAGGCTCCAGTTTCATCCACCTGAGTAGAACTGATTCGGATGAATTCTTTTTAATGGCTGAGTAATATTCCATTGTGTATATGTACCACAGCTTTCTTATCCATTCGTCAGTTGATGGGCATCTAGGTTGCTTCCATGTCCTGGCTATTGTAAACAATGCCGCGATGAACATTGGGATACACATGTCTCTTTCAGTTCTAGATTCCTCGGTGTATATGCCCAGCAGTGGGATTGCTGGGTCATATGGCAGTTCTATTTGCAGTTTTTTAAGGAATCTCCACACTGTTTTCCATAGTGGCTGTATCAGTTTGCATTCCCACCAACAGTGTAATAGGGTTCCCTTTTCTCCACATCCTCTCCAGCATTTATTGCTTGTAGACTTTTGGATGGCAGCCATTCTGACTGGTGTAAAGTGGTACCTCATTGTGGTTTTGATTTGCATTTCTCTGATAATGAGTGAGGTTGAGCATCTTTTCATGTGTTTGTTAACATTTTTATGTCTTCTTTGGAGAAATGTCTGTTTAGTTCTTTGGGCCTCTCTTTGACTGGGTCGTTTATTTTTCTGGAATTGAGCTGCAGAAGTTGTTTGTATATTTTTGAGATTAATTGTCCATTGCTTCATTTGTTATTACTTTCTCCCATTCTGAAGGCTGCCTTTGCACCTTGCTTTTAGTTTCCTTTGTTGTGCAGAAGATTTTAATTTTAATTAGGTCCCATTTGTTTATTTATGCTTTTATTGCCAATATTCTGGGAGGTGGGTCATAGAGGATCCTGCTTTGGTTTATGTCGGAGAGTGTTTTGCCTATGTTTTCCTCTAGGAGTTTTATAGTTTCTGGTCTTATGTTTAGATCTTTGATCCATTTTGAGTTTATTTTTGTGTATGGTGTTAGGAAGTATTCTAGTGACTTTAGGGAAGGGACCTGTGGAGTAAACAGTTACTCGGCAGACGCCTGTCAATGGTGTTGGAGGGGTCGGCCACCATGAACTGCCTCCAAGACGACTATGACCCGTATGCAGTTGAGGAGCCTAGCGACGAGGAGCCGGCTTTGAGCAGTTCTGAAGATGAGGTGGATGTGCTTTTACATGGAACTCCTGATCAAAAATGAAAACTTATCAGAGAATGCCTTACTGGGGAAAGTGAATCCTCTAGTGAAGATGAATTTGAAAAGGAAATGGAAGCTGAATTAAATTCTACCATAAAAGCAATGGAGGACAAGTTATCTTCTCTAGAAACAGGGTCTTCAGGAGATGAGATAGTTGGAACAGCTCTGCCAAAGTACTATGATAATATATGTCTTGATTCTGATTCTGAAGATGAAGACAAAGCAGCACAAGTGACCAAGAAAAAAAAGAAGAAACAACACAGAATTCCAACAAATGATGAATTACTATATGATCCTGAAAAAGATAACAGAGGTCAGGCCTGGGTTGATGCACAGAGAAGAGGCCACCATGGTTTTGGAATACAGCGACCACGTCAACAACAGCAGCCTGTTCCGAATAGCGATGCTGTCTTGAATTGCCCTGCCTGCATGACTACACTGTGTCTTGATTGCCAAAGGCATGAATCATATAAAACTCAATATAGAGCAATGTTTGTCATGAATTGTTCTGTCAACAAGGAAGAGATTCCGAGATACAAACCCCCGCAGAAGAGAAAGAAAAGGTGAGGCAATAAGAAGATGAGGTCTAACCAAGAAGGTGCTGTGGAGGAGGCAGAGACAGATGTGGAAGAAATCTATCACCCAGTCATGTGCACCGAATGTTCCACTGAAGTGGCGGTCTATGACAAGGATGAAGTCTTTCATTTTTTCAACGTTTTAGCAAGCCATTCCTAAATAGCGAAGTTGGCATTTAATTGTCCAGTACTATATACGAGGCAAATATGCAGTTACGTTCTTCCTGTCTACTCATCTCAAGTGACATTCTGAGGTTATTTGAGGAAGCAGTGTTTTTATCTTTTTGAAAGAAAATGGTTATCTGCTTTCAACCCTCCCCTTCCTTTAAGGAAAAAGAAAATTTCCCCAGTTCTGATGGGATTCATTATTCATTCTTTTTTTGATAGATATTTGGAACCTGGGGTTTTTATTTATTAAAGCTCTCTAGAATTAAAATGTTCTAGAGTTACAGGTAACTTTTGTTTCAGAGTGTTACTTTTATTTTCTACTTTGGATATACCCTTGGTGTACTTAAACTGGAAACTGTTTCCTCACTTCTGTCTATATTGTTTTTGCTTAGAAATATGTTTATTTCTTTTCTACCCCATAGGATAGAGTGAACAGTATTTAGTAACTGTTAAAATTAGGTAAAGTTAGTATGGGGGTGCCTTAGGTAATTAACATAGGTATTTCCTTAGAAGGATGATATTTACCAGTATTCTAAACTTAATGAATTAACATAGTAAAATAGAAATTTGTGGTAAGGAAGAGCAAACTCACCCTCTAGCTTTAGACTTAAAAATTCTGTTGCTGTCTCTTGAGCTACCATTTATTTCAGAATTGCTGTTGCAAGCAACCAAGGTATATTTGTTTTTGCTCTTAATAATAGAAAAATCATTAGTGGCAGCTTGGAGGAGGTTGCAGTGTAGGCATCTGTACATTTTAGCTTTTAAGAAAAAATATGATTGGACTCTTTCCAAAAACAACATTAGGAAGTTCAGAGTCCTCTTGTTATTTTAATAGAGATGTGATAGAGTGAAAAGAAATCAGGAAATAGGTTTTAATTAAGGCTTTACCATGCTAATCTTTGGCAAGTCTGTTCCTGTGAGCTCCAATTTTCTCATCTATAAAATGAAAAGATTAGAGAAGAGCAGTGATTTTCCAGAGGTCAGGGCTCAACAGAGCTTGAGGGGGACTTCTGCTTTCTTCCTCAGAGAACGATATATATCCAGGGGGGGAACACATCCTTTCTACCTCCCTGCCTTTTGCACCTTTTATAAGTTACACATAAGGTGAACTGGAACCAGTGAACTATCAAAACTAGTGATGTTTGTAGGAATTGGATGGAGGCAGAAGAATGATAAAGAATTTGCTTTTAGGAAGTTTCCAGTGTCTTAATGTCATAGTTGATCATTTTTGTGATATGCTAATATCTATCCAGTTGAATTGTGGTGCTGGAGAAGACTCTTGAGAGTCCCTTGGACTGCACAGAGATCAAACCAGTCAAACCTAAAGGACAATCAATCCTGAATATTCATTGGAAGGACTGATGTTGAAGCTGAAACTCCAATTCTTTAGCCACCTTATGAGAAGAGCTGACTCATTTGAAAAGACCCTGATGCTGGGAAAAATTGAGGGCAGGAGGAGAAGGGGACGACAGAGAATGAGATGGTTGGATGGCATTGTTGACTCAGTGGACATGAGTTTGAGCAAACTCCGGGAGATAGTGAAGGATAGGGAAACCTGGCATATTGCAGTCTGTGAGGTTGCAAAGAATCAGACAAGACTGAGCAGCAACAATCCAGTTGAAAGCAATATGTATACTTTTAAATGTTTCAATATATATGCCTTTAAATGTTTCAGTGTATATACTTTTAAATGTTTCAACATATTGCCAGATAATACATTACAGAATAACAAAAAAAAAGTGTTCTAGTTTCATTCTTTTACAAATGGCTGTCCACTTTTCCCAGAACCACTTGTGAAAGAGATTTTTTCCCTCCATTGTATATTCTTGCCTTCTTTGTTAAAGAAAAGGTGTCCATAGTTGCTTGGGTTTATCTCTGGGGTTTCAAATTTTGTTCCATTGATCTATATTTCTGTCTTTGTGCCAGTACCATACTGTCTTGATGATTGTGGCTTTGTAATATAGCCTAAATTCAGGCAGGTTGATTCTTCCAGTTTCATTCTTCTTTCTCAAGATTGCTTTGGCTATTCAAGGTTTTTTGTATTTCCATACAAATTGTGAAATTATTTGTTCTAGTTCTCTGAAAAAGACCTCTGGTAGCTTGATAGGAATTGCATTGAATTTATAGATTGCTCTGGGTAGTATACTCATTTTCACTATATTGATTCTTCCAATCCATGAACACAGTATATTTCTCCATCTATTTGTGTCTTCTTTGATTTCTTTCATCAGTGTTTTATAGTTTTCTATATATAAGTCTTTTGTTTCTTTATGTAGATATACTCCTAAGTATTTTATTCTTTTTGTTTCGATGGTGAATGGAATTGTTTCCTTAATTTCTCTTTCTGTTTTTTTTTTTAAATAATCTTTACTGTCATTACTCTGAATTCTTTTTCATATATTTTGCCTCTTTACTCTTTATTTATTTGAACTTCTGTGTTTCCAGTTTGTTCCTACATTTGTGTAGTATTTCTCTGCATATTCATTATTATAATTTTTTTTTGTACTTATTGTGTTTGAGGTCTCCTTTCTCAGTCTTCAAGGTTGCATTCTTTCTTCCTTTTGGTTTCTGCCCTCCCAAGGTTGGTCCAGTGGGTTGTGTAAGCTTCCTATAGGGAAAGATTTGTGCTGAGCTTTTTTGTTGTTGTTTGTTTGTTTGTTTTTCCTCTGATAGACAAGGCTGAGTGAGGTGGTAATCCTGTCTGCTGATGATTTGGTTTGTATTTTTGTTAAGTTTGTTACTTAGATAAGGCATCCTGCACAGGGTGCTGCTGGTGATTGGGTGATATATGGTCTTGTATTCAAGTGGTTTCCTTTGTGTGAGTTCCTGCTATTTGATACTCCTTAGGGTTAGCTCTCTCTGGTAGTCTAGGGTTTGGAGTCAGCGCTCCCACTCCAGTCTCAGGGCTTGATCTCTGGTCAGGAATGATTTCATAAGTGATTTGCTACGCCATTGAGATTAAAACAAATACCCAAAAATGAGAAACCAAAGATGAACCCCAGACAAATGGCAGTTACAAAATCAGAAAAATAATAATTAAAATAATGGAATATATACCCATGAGCATAGTGGAAACAGTCCAACAAAAATAAATTACAGTAGATTGACCTGGTGAGCAAAGGAAATTAAAAATAGTATTTGCCTGTTAAGAGCAAAACCAACTAAAGCACAAAGTGGAAAACAAAACTAAAGCAAGATGTCAAGTGGGGAATAAAGCAATGTAAACAAAACAGACAAATATGTTGAGGGGAAAGGTAAGAAAGCAAAGAAAGAATAGACATGCAAAGTTAAATAGAGGTAGATAAAGATTTATATACACTAGAAATTAACTGCACTGAGAAAAGAACAGTAGGGAAAGAAAAGGAATAAATGTAGAAAAATAATAATAGGTTTAAAAGTTTAAAAATTAACGTTAAAAAAGAGAAAAGGAAAAAACAAAGGAAGAAGAAAGAACAAAAGTAAATAAATAAAAGAAAAGAAAAATCCTCAGAACAGCAAAAGCCCAATGCAGAGGCAGAGGTATATAACAGCAATGAAAAACGTGACAGAAAAAAGAATAAACCTCAAAAGCTTAATTAGGTTTCGTACTGCCAATAAAATTAGCAACAAAAACAGTAGAGGGGGAAAGGGAAAAATGCAAAAAAAATTCAAAAGAAACTACAGAACAAATCAAAACATAATAAATATTTTTCATGAGTCACTGCTCTCAGAGTCCTTTCCCTTGCTGGGAGTCACAATCTACCTCACCTCCCTAGGAGGCCCTCCAACACTGTGCTGGTCTCTGGACCTGCTGTGGGGGCAGCTCAGATTCTAATATGATCCTGCTCTTGTGTGTTCTTGCCTCCAGTGTCCACAGCTGTCAGAATTAGTGTGTTTCCTTTTGTGGGAGCTCTCGGTGTCCTTTTATATATTCCATAGACAGAGAGTCTGCCTAGTTGACCATGTGGATTTAATCCACAGCTTGTACAAGTGGTTGTGAGGTTTGGGGTCTTCATCCTTAGCCACACTTCCCTTGGGTTTCAATTGTGATTTTATTTCCATGTCTGTATATGGATCATCCACTGGGGTTTTCTCCTGAGGCTGCCATGGAGGATTAGAGTCTGCCCCAGTCAGGACCAGGTGTGGAGGAGGTCCAGCTGCTTGGGTTGCAGGGGATCTGGCAGCACCAGGTACTCATGAGAGCTGGTGTCTAGGGCAGCAGGAAATGTTTATTTCCAAGGCAAACCTTTCAATATCATGGTAACCCAAGTCTATGTCCCAACCAGTTACACTGAGAAGTTGAAGTTGAACGGTTCTATGAAGACCTACAAGACCTTCTAGAATCAACATTCAAAAAAAGATGCCTTTTTCCTTTTAGCAGACTGGAAAGCAAAAGTAGGAAGTCAAGAAACAACTGGAGTAATAGGCAAATTTGGCCTTGAACTACAGAATGAAGCAGGGAAAAGGCTAAAAGAGTTTTGCCAAGAGAATGCACTGGTCATAGCAAAGGACCTCTTCTAACAACACAAGAGAAGACTCTACACATGGACATCACCAGATGGTCAATACCAAAATCAGACTGATTATATTCTTTGCAGCCAAAGATGGAGAAGCTTTATACAGTCAGCAAAAACAAGACTGGGACATGACTGTGGCTCAGATCATGAACTCCTTATTGCCAAATTCAGACTTAAATGAAAGAAAGTAGGGAAAACCACCAGACCACTCAGATATGACCTAAATCAAATCCCTTATAATTATACAGTGAAGTGAAAAATAGATTTAAGGGACTAGATCTGACAGGCAGAGTGCCTGATGAACTATGGATAGAGGTTTGTGGCACTGTATAGGAGACAAGGAGCAAGAACATCCTGAAGAAAAATAAATGCAAAAAAGCAAAACGGCTGTCTGAGGAGGCCTTACAAATAGCTGTGAAAAGAAGAGAAGTGAAAAGCAAAGAAGAAAAGGAAGGATATATCCATTTGAATGCAGAGTTCCAAGGAGTACCAAGGAGAGATAAGAAAGCCTTCCTCAGTGATCAGTGCAAACAAATAGAGGAAAAAAAAGAATGGGAAAGACTAGAGATCTCTTCAAGAAAATTAGAGATACCAAAGGAACACTTCATGTAAAGATGGGCTCAAAGGACAGAAATGATATGGGCCTAACATAAACAGAAAATATTAAGAAGAGGTGGCAAGAATACACAGAAGAACTATGCAAAAAAGAGCTTCAAGGGCCAGATAATTATGATGGTGTGGTCACTCACCTAGAGCCAGACATCCTGGAATGTGAAGTCAAGTGGACCTTAGGAAGAATCACTATGAACAAAGATAATGGAGGTGAGGGAATTCCAGTTGAGCTATTTCAAATCCTAAAAGATGATGCTGTGAAAGTGATACACTCAATTTGGAAAACTCAGCGGTGGCCACGGGACTAGAAAAGGTCACTTTACATTCCAATTCGAAAGAAACACAATGCCAAAGAATGCTCAAACTACCACACAAATGCACTCATTTCACAAGCTAGTAAAATAATGCTCCAAAGTCTCCAAACTAGACTTCTCCAACACCACAGTTCAAAAGCATCGATTCTTTGATGCTCAGCTTTCTTTATAGTCCAACTCTCACATCCATACATGACCACTGGAAAAACCATAGCCTTGACTAGAAGGAACTTTGTTGGCAGGTTCAGTCTTACTAACACTCCTGGTTTTTCCCCTAGTTTCTTCATCCTACTGAGTTTTGCTTGGTTCTATATATTCTTTTCCACTGGTCAGATCCTCCTGTCCTCTCTCAGCTGTTGTTCTGGATGCACTTTTGTGTCTGAAGTTGTATTTTTGATGTATCTATGTAGAGAGATGTACTCCATGTCCACCTACCCATCCACCTCCCTGTAATATGTATTTTTTATTATTATGCTACTCAGGGACATAGTTCAGTTCAGTCGCTCAGTTGTATCCGACTCTTTGTGACCCCATAAATCGCAGCACACTAGGCCTCACTGTCTACCAAAAACTCCCAGAGTCTACCCAAACCCATGGCCATCGAGTCAATGATACCATCCAGCCATCTCATTTTCTGTTGTCCCAATCTCCTCCTGCCCTCAGTCCTTCCCAGCATCAGAGTCTTTTCCAATGAGTCAGCTCTTCGCATCAGGTGGCCAAAATATTGGAGTTTCAACTTCAAAATCAGTCCTTCCAATGAACACCCAGGACTGATGTCCTTTAAGATATACTGATTGGATCTCCTTGCAGTCCAAAGGACTCTCAACAGTCTTCTCCAACACCACACATAATGGAACTATTAAACGTTTATTCAGTCTTAGCAGGCTAAGATATCATTGTGAATAAAATATTGAAAAGTGATGTTCTAATTCAAGGGTCCCTAACCCGTTGGCCATGATAGTGGTCTGAGACAATTAAGGAAGTGGGCCACACAGCAGGAGGTAAGTGGCAGTTGAGCAAGCAAAGCTTCATTTATATTTGTAGCCCCTCCCCATTGCTCACATTATCACCCGAGTTCTGCCTCCTGTCAAATCAGCAGTAGCAATAGATTCTCACAGAGGCTCGACCCCTACTGTGACCAATGCATGTGAGGGATCTGGGTTGCACTCTCGTTATGAGAATCTAATGCTTGACGATCTGAGATTGTCTCAGGCAGTGATGCCAGCACTGGGGACTGGCTACAAATACAGATTACCACTGGTAAAGAGTTTGCCTGCACAGTGATGTGCTTAGTCGCTCAGTTGTGTCTGACTCTTTGAGACCCCATGGACTGTAGCCCGCCAGGCTCCCCTGTCCATGGGATACTCTAGGCAAGAACACTGGAGTGGGTTGCCATGCCCTCCTCCAGGGGATCTTCCCAATCCAGGTCTCTAACACTGCGGGTGACTTCTTTACCATATGAGCCACCTGGGAACCACAGAGACCATAATAAATCAATTGCTTGCAGACTCACCAAAACTCTATATCAGCGTGTGACAAGTGATAAATAAACTGCATCTGATGGCAGGCTTTAAGTCAGAATCCGACACATTTTCCCAGCTGGTGCATGATCACCTATCCCAGCTTTCAAAAGAATTTGAGCATTACTTACCAACCACAAAAGACCCTGTAGGTGAGAAGAATGGGTCTGTGATCCATTTGTGAACAAACCAGGTGAATCAGTTTTGTCCAGGCTAGAAAGGGATCAACTCCTTGAGATCGGAAGTGATGATGGCCTTAAAAGAATGTTTGAAACAGCTTTAAATCTCCATACGTCTGGATTAAAGTCAAGCTGGAATATCCTGAGATTGTCACAAAAGCAATGAAAAGTTCGCTTCCTGTTTCCATTTCCAACATCATGTTTTTTTTGAAGTAACAGCAACCAAAATGAGATTGTGGAGTAGACTGGATATAAGCAAAACACTTCAGTTGACACTATTTCCCGTCACCTCCAGATGGGACCATCCAGTTGCAGTAAAACAAGCTCAGGGCACACAGATTTTGCATTATGGTGAGTTGTATCATTATTTCATTATATATCACATTATAATAATAACAGATATAAAGTGCACAACAAATGTAATGCACTCAAATCATACCAAAACATCCCTCCCTACTGGAACATGGAAAAATGTATTTAATGAAACTGGCCCCTGGTGCCAAAAGGTTGGGGACCACTGTATTAATTGATATTAGTTCAGAAACTCATAAATGTATTTTATAATGTCTTTTTAAGAATAAATGAATTATGTCCCACTCAGTATATAAACTAATAAACACTTTCAATAAACATATATTTAAGCTTAGGGGAAAAAAGAGTAAATTTTAACAGTTCTCATAAGAAAAATATTTTTTGCTATTCCTTTAATTTTCCATTAAATTAGAATGAGATGGATGTTCATAAACATTGTGATAACCATTTCATGATATATATGAGTCAAATCATTATTCTGTACACTCACACAGTGACATATGTCAACTACATCTCAATAAAACTGGAAGAAAAAAAATAATTCAAAGAAATAAACATAACCAGCTGGCAGAAAATCCCACCTATCAAAATTTGAGACAAATTTATTGCACTGAATGCATATATTAGAAATGAAGAAATGTGTAAAGTCAATATCCTAAGTTTTCTTCATAGAAAACCAGGAAAAGAGGAGCAAATTAAATTCTAAGTAAGCAGAAGAAAAGAGAAAGAATTCAAGTTACTAATATCAGAAATGAAAGAGGGCTCATATATACAGATTCTCTGAACATAAAAGTATAATGAATCAATAATATGGATAAGTCTTTGCTCACAGATTTGATAATCTAGATGAAATACACTAACTCCTTCAAAGACAGAGCCTGACAAAATTCACACAGAAGAAATAGAAGAACATAATAAGCCTATGTAAATTTTTTAAAATTTAACCAATAATTAATAACTTTCCAAAGCAGAAAACACCAGGCCTATACTGATTCACTGATGAATTCAACCAAATATTTAAGGAAGAAATTCTACCAATTCTCTACAGTCTCCTTCAGAAGATATGACATCAGCATTATCCTAATGCCAAAGTCAAACAAAAACATTACAAGGAAAGAAAATATAGACTGACACTGTTCACGAACACAAATGCAGAAAACCTCAACAAAATATTGCAAACTGATCAAGGAAATATAAAAATAATGACACACCACAACCAAGTTTCATTTAACCCATATATGCAAGACTGAGTCAACATTTGAATTTTTGTTACAAATGCAAAATTCCTCTAAAAAATAAAAGTCTTTTAAAAAAGAAAATAAATACATGAAATAAATAGACTGACTTGGGACCTGTGAAGCGAGAAAGCTGTCAGAAGATCTATCAGTGATGGCTACCATAAAAGTGAAATCCATGGGTCGATGTATTTGATAGAAGTATTTTGTGAGAAAGGTATATGACAGTCCTTGCAGGAGGATTTCTTGTTGGAAATAAATGCTGCATAGTCTTACTTCCCTTTGTCAGTATCTTGTGCTTTTGTTCCTATGGCAGCTTTATTTCATGGCCCTTCAGTAAAGGAAAAAATCAAAAAAGAATATACAAAAATGAATACCCAAACACTGAACCACGTCATCATAGTCTCCCATCCCAATTCAGACCCCAGATACTATTTTGGGGGTTAACCTAAACCTGACTTTCTATTAGGAACCAGAAATGGAGCTTTCCCCAATCTTCTGGCCCCCTCTTAGTAGTGCCATGATGAAAGAAAATCAGCATTAGAAAACGGTCAGTATGATATTAATCGTCACTGTAACAGCATCCCAAAAGTGACTGAAACACAAACTGATAGAGTCAACATCAGCTACTTAGCTGTAATATTTCCAAAGAAATGTAATGACCCATGCATGACTAGGTATTTTGTTTACTCAAGTTTTAGAGGCTTTCCTTTCCTTTGATAACAGACTCAAACATTAAACTGTTTATATATTCATGTAATGACTTCAAATAGTAGAATAATTGATGCCAGTGGTTACATTTTTTTTACTTTGAATATCCATAAAGTGTCCACTTTGCCATTGATTTATTTAAGAAGAGAAGACAATCATAGCCTCCTACATCCTGATAATCTTCTCAAGTTTCTATAAACTAGGAAAGAATGAATATTTATAAAATAGGAAAATACAAAAACTAGTGTAACACTTCCTATGCATCTCCATATTTATAACATATAAAACTTTATGTGACATGTTGGACTTTGTGACATAACTATTAGTGCACACTATGAAGCTATATTTTTATATGTTAATATGCTACTAAGTGTGGTACACCTATATGAAATTTCACAAATCTTTAGAAATTAAAAATGGAGAAAAGTAGCAAGTGAAGTCTTACTTTGCTGTTTGGAATGAAAAGCGTTTAGTGAATTTGTGAAGAAAGGGCTTCTGTAAAAGACAAAAAGTGCTCTTGACAGAATTTGGGGGAAATTATCCTAAACAACTGATTTTATTTTATCATAAAAAATACTTGGCTCTGTTAATAAGAGGAAAGCAGCTGAACTGAAGAACTGTAATCAAATCTCTCACAAAAAGTTTTGTAAGCATGCTAAGTTGCTTCAGTTGTGTCTGACTCTTTGTGACCCCATGGACTGTAGCCCTCCAGGCTCCTCTGTCCATGGGATTTTCCAGGCAATAATACTAGAGTGGGCTGCCATGCCCTCGTCCAGGGGATCTTCTCTTCTTACATAGGCCAAGGGCAAATTGGACACTTTCTTGATCAGTTCAGTTCAGTAGCTCAATTGTGTCTGATTCTTTGAAACCCCATGGATGGCAGCATGCCAGGCTTCATAGAAAACAAAACAAAACAAAAAAAACAATGAACACCACTGGCATCAATTATTCTTTATTTGAAGTCATTACATGAATATATAAACAGTTTAACATTTGAATCTGTCATCAAAGGAAAGGAAAGCCCCTCAAACTTAGTAAACAAAATACCTACTCATGTGTCTACTTTATTGGCCTCTTCTTCTCTACTAAGATTCCTCTTAGAGACATATACTGGAGAACATTTCTCCATAATGATGTAATAACTCACTTTTAAAAAACCTGTGGCAGCTTACAAGCTATTTTATGATAAGGATGAAATAGCTACTTAGAATTTATGTGATGAATATTTTTCTCAATTGTAGAAAAATATTTGCCTGCCTCATGTCAGATGGCAGACAAACACTCCCAGTATTATCAGGTCCTCCTCCTTCTTCAGTCTAGAAGCTCCAAATTCCTCACCCAGGAAAGTAACACTCTGGCATTTGACTTGAATTTCTTTTTGCCCATCCAGATCATTTGCATGATCATAATTATGATAAACAGCATCAAATAATTCTTGTTGACTTTCTAGCTTTCAGTGATGGATATAAAACTGGTAACAGTAAAAAATGCCTGTGTTTTGTGGATTGACTGCCTCAGTACTATTTAGAAATTATTTTTATGCTGAGATTGGAAGATGTTGGGAAAGAGGAAGGAAAGGAGTTAGTCATTCAGTCTTGTCTGACTCTTTGTGACCCCATGGACTGTAGGCCCACAGGATACTCTGTCCATAAGATTCTCCAGGCAAGAATACTAGAGTGGGTTGTTATTCCCTTCTCCAGGGGAACTTCCCAACCCAGGTCTTCCACATTGCAGGCAGCTTCTTTACCATCTGAACCACCAGGGAAGCCCTTAGGATGTTAGTTCACTTTAAACTAGATGACTCTAGAAAGTAATCTAATAGCTAATAGCTATACAAACAGGTATAAGGGGATAGCTCATGTGGTTTTAATATGCATTTCGCTCATGATTACTAATGCTGAGTGCTTTTAGTTTGTTTAGCCATTTGATAATAAGTTAGAATGTTTGCTTTTACTTCTTCAAATACTCAAATATTTTAGGCATTTAAAAGACTAAACCAAATTAATGCAAGCTAATTCTAAATTATCTTGTGCATTTTGGACACAGTTGCAAGTATTTGGACTGCTTTAATAATCCCTGAGGCAAGTTTTCAGTAGGTTTCCATTCTCCTTTACTTGTTTCTGCAAATCTACACTTAACCATGATCAAATCTCTCTCACTTAAAAATGGAATTAAATTAAACTTTGAGCCCTGCAGAGTGACATTAGCAAGACATTGGGATTAGAGATTCTCCTACTTGAATCTGTCATCAGCAACAATAACGTGGCAGCCATCCATGAATAAAAGTACCTCTGTAAGAGTTAAGGATCCTGGTAAGACACTATGAAACCCCGGTAGAGCCCACGACAGCTTTGAGAAGGCAGGTCAATGCCAGAGAAGGCAGGCTCACTGACCATGGTCCTGGCTACAAACCCAGAAGTAGCTTGTCCCACCCCATATAGCCTTGGCCCTGCCACTGGTACCATTCACCAACAGGCCCAGTGGGAATCACATCTCTCATTAGTGGGAATATAAACTGGAATAACCACTATAGAAAAGAGAAATGACATTCCTCAAAAAAAAAACAAAAACCAAACACAGAACTATGATATTATCCAGCATCCCCACTTCTGTATATATATGTAGTGGCGGTCCCAGATGGAACCGAAGGCATAAGGGGCCTTTCCCTCCCAGGCTCCAGCCTATAGGCCCCATTGACAGAGACACCAGCCATAACTGTCCTACTCAGCCATTGGTTGGGTGGCCCGGTGGGCCCTCCTCCCAACCAAGTGAGCGGCTGTCCACCAGCGACCTGTTACCAGCCCGGCTCTGCCCCTGGCCAGTGCCACTGAAAACCCCTCCCCTTCTATCTATTGTATATAAAAGGACCCTGAATCCTGACTGAGATGAGATGCTTCTTAGAAACGCTAATCTTCCATCTATTCAGTTTACTGGCTTTCTGATTAAAGTCATTATTCCTTGCTCCAACAGTTCATCTCCTGATTCACTTGTCTGTCATTCGGCAAGCAGAATGAGCTTGGGCTCAGTAACATAAATATGCATATATAACATACATATATATATGTGTGTGTGTGTGTGTGTGTGTGTGTGTGTGTGCACGTGTGTATGTTATATATATATGTGTGTATATATATATATATATATACACATGCACAAAAGAAATGAAAATAGCATCTCAAAAAGATATCCAGACTCTCATATTCATTCCACCATTTTTCATATTAGCTAAGACACAGAAACAATCTAAAGGTCTATTAATGGATGAATGGATAAAAATAAGGAACACACGCAATATTATTTGGCCATAAAAAGGATACCCTGATATTTATGCTGGCAGATGAAACTGCAGGACATTATTCTAAGAGAAATCAGTTAGACATGGAAAGACAAACACTGTATGATCTCACTTATATACAGAATATTAAAAAGTTGAACTCATAGAACCAGAGAGCATAATGATGGTTGCCAGGAGCTGAAGGATGAAGGAAATGGGAAAATGTTGGCCAAAGGATGCAAATTTTCAGTTATAAGGTGAATTAGTTGTGGGGATCTAATGCAGAGCATGGTGATTATAGTCAACAAAGCTGAAATATATATACTTCAAAGTTGCTAAGAGGCTAGATCTTAAAACGGTCTCATCACAAAATGAAGTAATAATTATGTGACATGGTACAGGTCTATCTAATGCTATGGTGGTAATCATATGCAATATACAAATGTATCAAATCAACACATTGAGCATCTTAAAGCTTGTAACTAGATGATGATTCTGTATTGTATACTGGAAATCTGCTAAGAGAGTAGATCTTATGTTTTCATCAGACACATACACATACATCTTAAAAATATGTGTGGAGGTGAATGTCTTAATTAACTTGATTGTGGTAGTCATTTTACAAAGTATAAATATATTGAATCATCATTTTATACATTAACAATTTAAAAATCCTAATTAAACTCATGTTTCCTTCCAAGTAACTCCTCACTTGCCATCTCCTCACTTACCTATGTTGTTGTTCAGTCACTAAGTCATGTCCAATTCTTTACGACCCCATGAAATGCAACAAACAAGGCTTCCTTGTCCTTCACTATCTCCTGGAGTTCACTTACCTATAGGGCATATCTAATAATATAGATTAAGTTCTCCTTAGGATTAGATGGATCTTCTTGATAGTTACAGTATAAACTGTTTCTCATCATCACAGCTGCAAGAACAGCTCTGCCTCCTGTATTCCACTCTAGAAAACGAGGTCTCTAGGACCATTTGCTCACTTTCAAAAGCTGGGAGTTAAACTTGACTCCTCCCCTTCAACCCCATTCCCTGAGCAATCAGCTACATAATCCTATTTGTTACCCTGTGTAAATATCTTTTAGATAGAAACAGTTCTTTTCATCCTCACTACCAGAGTTTAGAAGAGTCATCTGTTGTTCTCTAACTAGTTTCCCTGACTCCTGGTTTGTCCCTTCTTCCTTCACTAATCTCAACTCAGCAGCCAAATAATCTTCTTGAAAATAAATTTTAACATTGGTATGTCATTTCCTGGAGCTTCCCAGGTCGCTCTAGTGGTAAAGAACCCACCTGCCAATGTAGGAGATGTAAGAGATGTGGGTTCAATCCCTGGGTCAAGAAGATTCCCTGGATTAGGAAATGGCAAACCACTCCAGTATTCTTGCCTGGAGAAGCCCATGGATAGAGGAACCTGGCAGGCTAGGGTCCATAGGGTTACAAAGAGTCAGACATGACTGAAGTGACTTAGCACATACATATGGCATTTTTTTATGTCTTCCCATTGCCTCATGATAAAGTCTAAAATTTCATTCAAATCTTATTAATTTCTTAGCTCTGATCGCCTTTGTTGCTAGCCATTCCCCACTCTTAATCCATGTTCCAGATGTATTAACACGTTTTCATACCCCTGCATCCTAACTCAGACTTTGTGATTGAAACATTTCCTCTTCCCACTCCACCTAAACTGGATACCATCAAATCTTCAGTCTAATGCCAGTTGAAATAACATTATTTTAGATACTTTTATATCAATATGCTTATTGTGCAACTCACTGCATTTCCCTCTTGATCATATTTTCCACACTTCATTTTAATTATATGTTTAGTTGTTTGTAATCCCCACTAGATTATAATATCAGAGAAGAAAGAAATGAGAGCCAGTTTTTATTTATTGCCATATCTTTAAATATTTGACACAAACATTCAATATATCTTTTTTGAGTGCATGAGCAAATGAAAAGAAGGTAACAAAATTTTGTGTCAGGAAAGATGTCCATGAATGAGAGTGGAGATATGTGTATATGATGTTTATTACATCTTTAGATAAACTCAGCACAAAACACCATATGTAGATTATCAGTTGCTCTCAAAGCCTAAAATAAAAGATAGGGAAATAGTAACAAAAAATGAAGCATCAATGTAAAATAAGATGAGGTGACTACACAATACCGGTGTTTTCAAACACATTATATTCCACCAGTAGACTAAACATATTTTCAAGTAGAAAAAGAATGAAAGAGAAAACCAAATCCATCAACCTGCTCCTCTGAACATTATTTTTTTTATGATATAAAATAAGTCTTTCATTTGTTCTGTTTTTTTCCAGTTAAAATGGGAAACCATTTTGATGATCTGATAGATCAGATTTTAAGACTAAACATGATTGTTTTAAGATCAGATGTATTCTGCATTTACATGAATGCTTGTTAACTTTTCTAATTCACTAAGGCATCTTTATTTACCTTGGAGATTCAACAAATTTGAACAGTGTGCTACAACAATAGTTTGACTAGCTTCAGTGATTATGCCTATTTACTTATTAAATACAAAATTAGAATTTATAACCATTTCAGAGTCATAAAGTATGATAACAATGGGAAGATAATAAAATGGATTTTATAAAAATATCCTTATACATACATATATATATATATATATATATATATATATATATATATATATAATAAGCTGAAAGCTTAATTAAAAAGCTTTTAGAGTTCTACCATAGATCCATGTGGGCTTCCCTTTTTCTCAATGGTATAGAATCCACCTGCCAATGCAGTAGATATGAGATTAAACCCTGGGTCAGGAAGATCTGCTGCAGAAAGAAATGGCAACCCACTCTAGTATTCTTGCCTGGGAAATCCCAGAGAAAGAGGATCACTGGCAGGTTACAGTTCCTGGGGATACAAAAGAGTCAGACACGACTTGGCAACTAAACAACATATATGTGTATCTGCACACAGATATACATATATAGTACAACTTGTTTTTCATGGGGTTATATTCACATGTAGTTGCCAGGATCAAACAGGATAGAGAAATATAATGACATATGATCAGTGTTTAGTCATTAAAGTTTTCTTTGTCACAGTTTAGTTATTAAGCCAGACCCACTAACAGTATTATGGAAACAAACTATTTACCATAGAAAGGAGAGTTTTATACAAATGTGGCAAAGGTAGAAAAATAAAAGTGTCAAAGTAGCCAGTCAGAGATACTTTATATACTATTTGATCCTGGCTGTTATATATAAACATAATCTCATGAGAAAACTCACTAGCCATAATAACCTGGAGCAATAATGTGTCTGACTGTCCAGTCTGTGAAGAAGGGTCTCATACTGACACCTGAGAAACCTGATACCTCTGAGAAAGCTGCAGTCAAATATTAGGTAGAGGTCGGTTTGTGTTACAGTGAGTGGTGCGTGGGGCCACGGATTGGAAAGGCAAGGTAGACCAAGCCTTCTGAGCACATCTGAATTTGTGTATCACCCAGTCTTCCCTTGGTGACTATCTAAGAATAACAGCTTCCTCTTCATTTTTACAAAACATCTAAACAGTGTATATATTCCTATTTTGGCCAGTTTCAACCCAGAACCATTTAGGAAAGAGCACTTGAGAAAACAAAGTTCCTAGACCTAGATGAGTTATCATGAGCATTTCTGAACAAAAAGA
Organism: Antilocapra americana; assembly: GCA_007570785.1. Lineage (NCBI taxonomy): Eukaryota > Metazoa > Chordata > Mammalia > Artiodactyla > Antilocapridae > Antilocapra > Antilocapra americana. Next base: position 9,608,101 of record ML662441.1, read on the forward strand.
AAAGCCCTGATACAAAAAAAAAAAAAAAAAGTTCAATGGAAAATGGGAGAAGAAATAGCTTTTATTCATTATGGCACAAAATTCAATTTTGCCACACCAACATTAATCTCATCAATGTGGTCATAAAAATGTCCTTAGGTTGATTTCAAATGCTAGTACTTTTTGCATAAACTACAGGTAATTCATTAGCCATTTTATCTTTCTTCATTTAATTATTATTTAATTCATTCAAGAAATGTTTATTAAGTATCTGTGTATCAAACATGTATGGGGATACAAGTGTAAACAAATGGGCAGAGTTTCTTCATTCATGCAAATTAAGTAGAAAGATAAAAATAATAAAGAAATAGAAATGTAACTTTGTTCCAGTGATGCAAAAAAGATAAGACTGGATAAGAAGTTTAAACTTGAGAGGAACTAACATATCAGTTTTACAGAGTGGTGAAAGGAAAGCTCTCAGATACGACATCTCATTGGAGACCCTTAGCGAAGGAGCGCATAAGCGCTATAGATATCTGGCAAAGAAGAACTTTCACCATAAAGAGAAGCAGCAGGTAAAGCACCAGGGGCAAGGATATTTTTTAACATTCTTTGTGGCTCAGCTACTAAAGAATCTGCCTGTACTCTGGGAGACCTGGGATTGATCCCTGGGTTGGGAAGATCCCCTGGAGAAGGGAAGGGCTATCCACTTTAGTTTTCTGGCTTGGAGAATTCCATGGACTACACTCATGTGATCACAAAGAGTCGGGCACGACTGAGCAACTTTCACTTCACAACTTATTTCTTCAAAACAATAGTGTGGTTTTCAACTATAAAGAAGGTAATGGAAAGATGATCAAGATGGAATAAGAATGTGATAAAGAAACACTGGAGGCAGACAGTGCTGACTTTGGAGTCCATGTTATGAAGTATGGGATATTTGAAACATGTACCTCATATTGTCAAGATTTTTATTTTAAAAGGATTAGCATAGTTACTGTATGGAAAATGGAAAGATTGGGTTTGCCAAGTAGAGCAGGAAAGTTGGTTTGTTTGCCTGCTTAGTTGCTCAGTTGCATCCAACTCTTTGTGACCCCATAGATTTTAGTCCGCCAGACTCCTCTGTCCATGGGATTCTCTAGGCAAGAGTACTGGAGTGGGTTACCTTTTCCTCCTACAGGGGATCTCCCTGACCCAGGGATGGAACCTGTGTCGCCTGTGTTGTGGGTGATTTCTTTACCACTGAGCCACCAGAGAAGTCCTGAATGGATCTAAATATAAAGACCTGGAATCAAGCACTCCAGGCTCCAAACTGTTTTTAATAGACCCAAAATTTAGGTTTGTAGATAGATATCAAATAATTTTCAAAATAAGATTTTAAGGCTTAATGCCCCTATTGGATGATGTTTACTTTAACTAGGCAGTACATACTGCTTTATTTTTTCTCTCTAAAGAGAAAAAGTGCACAAGAAGTGCATTAGCTTAGAAACAGTACAGTATCCCTTTTTGTTTAAAAAATGTATTTATAATTTTAAATGATGGAAGCTAAAAGTGTCATATCTATTATAGTTTGGGTCCTCTATATAAAACACCAGAACTAGCAATTCCAAAAACATTGTCTCTATCTCTTGTGAAGTTTATCTTTGCACTAAATATAAGGGTTCAAAATAATAAAATAGAACCTAGCTATGAGTTTTACATCTTTTGTTATTCACCAATAGTAGTTTGATAAATATATCTTATACTTTAATTAGAACTTTCACTAGGTGCCTGGCTTCCAGCCACATGAAACAACTTTGACTTTTCCACTAACGTCAATTATCCAAGCTAAAATCCATCTTCTCTTCTGTGGTATTTCAAATATGGTGCAACTGGTGAAAATGAAAGCAGTTGAAGTTATTGTCAGTTCAGCTGGCTTTATACTACTAGTCTTATTTGTATAGATTTATTATCAGTCCTAGACTATAGCATAATTCTAATGTTATGTCTGCAGTTTATGCTCAACTGCGTAGAAGTGGACCAGTAGTATGAATTAAATAGCTGTGCTTTTTGGTTGAGATCATAATATTAATAAAATTATGAGTTTCTAAAATGCCTTGTCAGATGGTAATAAATTGAACTACTTTTTCAGTTTACATGATCCTTTGAAAATTTATTACTTTGAACTTTAAAAAGTATGTGTGACAAGGCTCTACTTAAGCTTAAAAACAAGCAAGCAATGCCTGCTCACATAGTGTTCCTGATTGAGCCTCATCAAAAGCAACTCATTAAGAAAGCAAAAATAGCTTCACTAACCTCCTACCTCATTAAAGCTGAAACAGTGGCACAGGAATATATCAAGCTCCTATCCTATTATCATCCATCTGAAAACTACAATGGTTGATATGAAATATAAGTAGAGTAAAAATTGGCAGATAGAGATAATATATCTAATCATTGTTGCATATCCTAAATTGCTTCTTTTGTCAAGATATAAAAAGTACTGCACAGAAAAAAATTATCCATAAAAGTATACTGAAGTAATTGTTTATACTTTCCTTTGCACAAACCAGTCCCTAAAACTCTAATTAAACTCCTAAATATATACAACCCCAACAACCCTCACAAACATGTATGACACAAACAAGGCAAAATAGGTATCAATGTAAATTACCAAGCATACACCATTGACTATTTCAAAAATAAATAAATAAATCAAAGTCAACGCCTGATATAAAAGATTATTTAAAAAGTTGACTAGCTCCAGTTTCGTCCATCTGAGTAGAATTGCTTCTAATGAAATTTTTTTTAATGCTGAGTAATTTTCCATTGTGTATATGTACCACAGCTTTCTTATCCATTCGTCAGTTGATGGGCATCTAGGTTGCTTCCATGTCCTGGCTATTGTAAACAATGCAGCGATGAACATTGGGGTACACGTGGCTCTTTCAATTCTGGTTTCCTCTGTGTATATGCCCAAATCAAAACCACAATGAGGTACCACTTTACACCAGTCAGAATGGCTGCCATCCAAAAGTCTACAAGCAATAAATGCTGGAGAGGATGTGGAGAAAAGGGAACCCTCTTACACTGTTGGTAGGAATGCAAACTAGTACAACCACTATGGAAAACAGTGTGGAGGTTCCTTAAAAAGCTGCAAATAGACCTGCCATATGACCCAGCAATCCCACTGCTGGGCATATACACCGAGGAAACCAGAATTGAAAGAGCCACGTGTACCCCAATGTTCACCCATTATCCAGAGTGAAGTAAGCCAGAAGCAAAAACAACAATACAGTATATTAACGCATATATATGGAATTTAGAAAGACGGTAACGAGAACCCAACATGCGAGACAACAAAAGGAACGCAGATGTATAGAATTGACTCGTGGACTCTGTGGATGAGGGTAAGGGTGGGATGATATGGGAGAAGGGCATTGAAGCATGTTAATTGTCATGTGTCTAATCAATCGCCAGCCCAGGATTGATGCTCGGGACTGGTGCAGCGAGATTTCCCGGGGGGGAGGGAGGAGGGAGGGGGGTTCCGGAGGGGAAGCATATGTAAACCCATGGTGATATCATGACAGTGTATGGCAAAGACAAAAAAATAAAAAATAAAAAATAAAAAAATAAAAAAGTTGACTAGCTTCAGTAATTTTAAATGCCCTCAAATGAAGTTCAGACTTCTGAAATAGAATAAGGATAATTCTCTCTCTCTCCCTCACACTCTCTCCTTTAAACACACACATACTTGATGCTAGTTATGACATAGCTGTCCTTTAGTTTTCTGTTTATATATACACACATATATAAAACACACATACATATATGCATATGTCTTTCCTATGTACCTAAAGTAACGACCTTGAATAAAGCACATAAATAAAGTCAAAAGAGAAATGATCACATGGAAAAAAAAATTTACTTGCAACATATACTACACCAAAGACTTAATTTTCTTACCATATATTTAAAAGACTCCTAAAATTAGTAAGAAAAACACCAAAATCCTGAGTGAAAAATAGGCAGAGGAGAACAGATGGATACCAGAAAAGGAAAACACAAAACATGTCTTAAACAAATGAAAAGCAAAGATCTCCTGGAGTAGGAAATGGCAACCCACTCGTGTTCTTATCTGGAAAATTCATATACAGAAGAGCCTGGTGGACTGCAGTGCATGGAGTCACAAAGAGTCAAACAGGTCTCAGCGACTGAGCATGTCAGGCATAGGAAGGAATCTTTCTCTTCCCTCACTGCCCCAAATCTCTCCTTAGTAGATAGGATGTTAAGTTCTTCCTTTAATTCTCCTGTGTTGGCATAGTTTCCTCCCCTCCAATATGAGGCTTTAATAAAATCTATTTTTATCTAGCAAATATATACCAATTCAATCAGTTCATTCTGCAAGCTCCACCTCAGATTCCAAACATCTTTCTCAGCACATACCATTTCTCAGAGAGAACTCTAGGCTAACCTTGCAGACCTTAATATACTATAATACTAAAATGGTAGATCTTTAGTATTACAGAGTACTGGAGTAACACATTTTCATCCTCCTGGAAATGGGCAACTCTGGATCTTGCTGTGTCCTAACAGACTCCTTCTCTTAGTGATAGAAAAGAGAAGAGACTTACAAACCTGGGAAAGGAACTCTAGAGATAAGTAAACCTTTCCCCCTTTGCCCTCCTTCTTTTCTTGAAACAAGCTGCCCAGAGGAAACCATATTCAGATCTTCTCCTTGGGAGAGGCACTCTGTGGGAGGGAATCCTGACCAGTCCCAGGCTGGAGAACAATGAACTTGGGCTCCAGTAGACTCCCTGCAGCTAGGCTCATTCATGCTCTCAAAGCTGCACTTCCCAATGGAATTTGCTAGAGCCCTTGGTCTCCTCTGGGTCTGGGAAAATATGACTCTACTCACTCAAAGAACCAAATACACTCAAGTTTCTCTCAAAAGCAAGCAGATATCATTTTATTTATTTACTTATTTTAATTGGAGGTTAATTACTTTACAATATTGTGGTGATTTTTGCCATACATTGACATGAATCCGCCATGGGCGCACATGTGTTCCCCCTCCTGAAACCCCCTCCCACTTCCCTCCCCATCCCATCCCTCTGAGTCATCCCAGTGCACGAGCCCTGAGCACCTTGTATCATGCATCGAACCTGGGCTGGTGATCTGTTTCACATATGATAATATACATGTTTCAATGCTATTATCTCAGATCATCCCACCCTCACCTTCTCCCACAGAGTCCAAAAGACTGTTCTATACATCTGTGTCTCTTTTGCTGTCTCGCATATAGGTTATCGTTACCATCTTTCTAAATTCCGTATATATGCATTAGTATACTGAATTGGTGTTTTTATTTCTAGCTTACTTTACTTTGTATAATAGGCTCCAGTTTCATCCACCTCATTAGAACTGATTCAAATGTGTTCTTTTTAATGGCTGAGTAAGATTCAATTGTGTTTATGGAATATACAGCTTCCTTATCCATTCATCTGTTGATGGACATCTAGGTTGCTTCCATGTCCTGGCTATTGTAAACAATGTGGTGATGAACATTGGGGTACACGTGTCTCTTTCAATTCTGGTTTCCTTGGTATGTATGCCCAGCAGTGGGATTGCTGGGTCATATGGCAGTTCTATATCCAGTTTTTTAAGGCATCCCCACACTATTCCCCATAGTGGCTGTACTAGTTTGCATTCCCACCAACAGTGTAAGAGGGTTCCCTTTTCTCCACATCCTCTCCAGCATGTATTGTTTGTAGACTTTTGGATGGCAGCCATTCTGACTGGCATGAGATGGTACCTCACTGTGATTTTGATTTGCATTTCTCTGATAATGAGTGGTGTTGAGCATCCTTTCATGTGTTTGTTAGCCATCTATATGTCTTCTTTGGAGAACTGCCTGTTTAGTTCTTTGGCCCATTTTTTGATTGGGTCATTTATTTTTCTGGAATTGAGCTGCAGGAGTTGCTTGTATATTTTTTATGTCATTTAAAAAACAAAAGTATATATAAAATAGATCACCAACAAGGACCTACTTACTCTATAGCACAGGAAAATATACTCAAAAGTAAGTAGTAATCCATTAACAGATGAGAATCTGAAGAAGAATGTGTATATGTGTGCATGTATAACTGAATTATTGTGCTTTACACCTGAAACACGATATCGTACATCAACTATACTTCAATTTAGAAAGCATGTCTCATTGCAATCTATTATATTGCTCTGATTGCTCTTTAGTCCTAAATTCTCAGCCTCACTTTTTTGTTATATACAATGAAAAATTCTATAAGAATTGTCCCACCTGTGCAGTTTTAACACTATTTTATAGCCAATACAATATATTTCTCACAAATGAAGAAACTATCATTTATTTTGCTGAGTTCAATTTTTTAAAGCATTTTTTTGTCAATTTGTCAAAACACACTATTAGTGTTAACCAAGTCAAATCAAATTTAAATGAATTTAGACAGCTTAACACAGGAATATATTCATATGCAAAGCACATAATAGTCAAATCAGATAGAGAAGTTAGCATAAAAAGTTTTGGAGAAAGAAAATCACATCAAGTACAACTTAACCTAATTGACTGATTTTAAATCACTTTTATTTCAAAGTTAGATTTAATCTTCCAAGGAAATCAGAATCCTTTGAATCTTTTTTTCTCTTTTTTTCATCTTGTTTTTTAATCCACTAGGTGGGTAAATTTCTGTCTGCCAAGATTTCATTATCTTCTGCTTTGATTAGGAATCATTACAATTTGTAGTACTTTCTTTAACTCCTTTGAAGTGACTTCAATTTTTTTGGCTTAATAAGTATGCTAATATCTGTTACAGGAATAAAACTCTAACTAAGGGGATTAGAGAAGGTTCTAGTGTGGAGAAGATATGTTATTTTACTTTTCTTCCCATCATATATTGTAAATTTCTAAAGGGAGAGGCTGCCTAGAATTTTTTAATAATTCTTACAGGGTCAGTAGCAATCATTTTTATTCTATTTAACAATATGAACAATTTTTATCAAATGGCTAGTGTATAATGAATGCTAAGTACCCCCACTGAAGGCATGTCAAAATGTATCTCTAATGCTAACACCAAAAAACTAAACAATTACAGCTAAGGACTAACTATTCTATTAGTATGGAGTAGTTTGAATGGGACTTGAAATCTGTATTTGATAAATTGCTAAATGAAGTTTGAGAAATTGATGCCTAAGGTATCAGTTCATTAAGATGAATATGATTTATCCAGGTAATGTGGGTATGGGGCCCAAAGAAATATGAATAATTATATCTGTTCTGTCTATAATACTAATAATTTATTTTTATTAACACCTTTGCTCAGTTCCCATGCCTTTCTTCTCCACAAATTCTACCCATTTTCCTTTTTTTCTTTCTTATTTCACATTGATTTGCTGATATCATTTATATACATATATGTGAAAGTCTATGCATATATTGGTTATAAGTGAGAATTTGGACTTTTGGACCACTACCTGCATCTGAATCTCAGCTCTGCCATGCATAATCACTGTGACCCTGGACAAATTCTTTAACCTTTCAATGCTTCTGTTTCCTTATCCATAAAATAGGATAAATAATGGTATCAATCACACAGAGGAAATGTGATGGTAAAAATCATTAGTATATACAAAATGCATAGAAAGAAATTTGCACATAATAAACTGCTTATAAGTGTTTGCTATTATCTTTTTAGATAATAGACACTAATTTTAGTAATGCGCATGTTTTCAAAGTCTCTTCAGTCATGTCTGACTCTGTGATCCCATGGACTGTAGCCCACCAGACTCCTCTGTCTATGGACTTCTCTAGGCAGGGATACTTGAGTGGGTTGCCATGCCCTCCTCCAGGGAATCTTCCTGACCAGGGATCAAACTCAGGTATCCTGTGTCTCCTGCATTGCAGGTGGATTCTTTACTGCTGAGCCACCGGGGAAGCCCAATTTTAGTGGCAGTCTGCACCAACTGCTGTCTAAAAAAGCTATCAAACACCTTTTCTATATTTCAGCAGCTCCCTGAATTGTGACTCTTGCTTTCCCAAATTGAAACCCTACATTTTAATCACTTTTTCTGCTAGCTTGCAGACATGTGACAGGTTCTGCCAGTCAGATGCACCCCTATGAGTCTCTGATTCATATGTAAGTCACATCAGAAAACCAGCCAGATATACGGCATCCAACTTGCTGCAGCACACAGAAGCAAGGGCAGTGAGTTTATGAGGCTGACAATAATGGAGACCTTTTGTTCTTTAGAGATACACCTGACGGCATTTGGAATGGTCCAGAGTTTGATGTACTATTGTACATATCCTACGATATAGACTCTAACAAACCTAGACTGTCCTAAACTTCTGGTAATAGAATTGTTTACATTTACACAGGATGTTTGGGAAGGCACCCAAACCTGCATATGACATGTGCATAGGCTGACTTCAAGGGGGTCAAGCTGTGAGGCCTGAGGTTCTTGTGAGGTTGTTCTTTAGTCTCTCAGTCATGTCCAACTCTCTGTGACTCCCATGGCCTGTATAGCCCGCCAGGCTCCTCTGTCCATGGGGTTTTGCAGGCAAGAATATGGAAATGGATTGTCATTTCCTTCTCCAGGGGATCTTCTAGACCCAGGGATCTAACCTGCTATCTCCTGCATTGGCAAGCAGATTCTTTACCACTGAGCCACCAGGGAGGCTCTTTTGTGAGGTAGTTTAAAACAAACAAACAAATATGCCAGTGTATGTGTACAGTATGCATGTGTACTAAATAAGTCTATGACAGGATCAAGTATGTTTTCCTTAGTAAAAGTGATGAAGGGATGAGCATAAAATCAGAACTTGAATTTTAAAATAAAGCTTTTATGAGTAACTAAACAATTTCCAAACTAACACAATAAGTTAAATAGCTATGGCAGCCCTTTGTTAATTGAATGAAGTAGTGGGAGATCAGAGCTTTAGTTGCTCAGTCACTTAGTCCTGTGGTATGGTCTGGGAATTAATTGTTCATTGAAGCTTATTAGTATTACTTGATAAATGCTTCCTGATTAAATCTATGAGAGTGGAGTCTATTGATTTAAGAGTAGGGAGGGTGACCAATATAGTAATTGACTTCAGAGGAAATTTTAGGCATTCAGCACTCAAAAAAAGGGGGGTAGGGTGGGCTTTTGAAATGGGTCATCTCATAAGTGAGTCTGAAGTCAGTAAGTAGAGAATGGATTAGAGGATGAATGGGCTTCCCAGGTGGCACTTTTTTTTTTCCTCCCTTTTATTGTTTTTGTCATACAATGCCATGATATCACCATGGGTTTACATATGCTCCCCCTCCCTCCTCCCTCCCCCCAGGGAAATCTCGATGCACCAGCCCCGAGAATCAATCCTGGGCTGGCGATTGATTAGACATATGATAATTAACATGTTTCAATGCCATTCTCCCACATCATCCCACCCTCTCCCTCATTCACAGAGTCCACGAGTCTATTCTACACATCTGCGTTCCTTTTGCTGTCTTGCATGTTGGGTTCTCGTTACCGTCTTTCTAAATTCCATATATATGTGTTAATATACTGTATTGTTGTTTTTGCTTCTGGCTTACTTCACTCTGGATAATGGGCTCCAGTTCGGTCCATCTGAGTAGAATTGATTCAGCACTAAGGAACCTACTTGCCAATGCAGGAGATCTAAGAAATGCAGGTTCAACCCCTGGGTCAGGAAGATGCCCTGGAAGAGGGCATGGCAACCCACTCCAGTATTCTTGCCTGGTGGGCTGCAGTCCATAAGGTTGCAAAGAGTTGGACACAACTGAAGTGACTTAGCACATGGCACATCGAGGAGGAATGCTGGTATTCCACAGCACATACTGACAAAGCATTGACTTGATCTCTCAGATTGAAGAGTGTATTAATCTTTTGAGGATTTGGTGTTTACCACTTATACCATTTTAATGGATATCAAAAACACCAGGGCTCTTTTGTACATAGATTGCTTCTAGCATGTGTGAAGAGCTTAGAAAATAATTTAACAGCTCAAAATTTCAAATTATTATTTTGACCATTATCAGATAAATAAAATTCTTAAGACATGCGTTTTTTTTTAAGACTTTTTTTTTTAATATTGTCGTTTAACAACGGGGCTTTCACAACACAGAACCTGTTGTCAGTACTGAGTTTCAGATAGAATCCACAACTGCTTTATGCCTCTTTCCCTAACCATTTACTCATTCAACAGATATCTCTAGCCAACCATATGAAAAGCACTAATACAGATGCCGCATCATATAAATTAAAGAAATAGGTGAGTTGTCTGCCTTTAAGCATCAGAAAACAGATAAGAGAAAAACAGGCAAAACACTCTCCGATATAAATCACAGTAGGATCCTCTATGACCCAGCTCCCAGAATATTGGAAATAAAAACAAAAATAAACTAATGGCACCTAATTAAGCTTAAAAGCTTCTGCACAACAAAGGGAACTAAAAACAAGGTGAAAAGACAGCCTTCAGAATGGGAGAAAATAATAGCAAACTAAGCAATGGACAAACAACGAATCTCAAAAATATACAAGCAACTCCTGCAGCTCAATACCAGAAAAATAAAGGACCCAATCAAAAAGTGGCCCAAAGAACTAAACAGATATTTCTCCAAAGAAGATATACAGGTGGCTAACAAACACATGAAAAGATCCTCAACATCACTCGTTATCAGAGAAATGTAAATCAAAACCACAATGAGGTATCATTTCACACCAGTCAGAATGGGTGCTATCCAAAAGTCTACAAGCAATAAATGCTGGAGAGGATGTGGAGAAAAGGGAACCCTTTTACACTGTTGGTGGCAACGCAAACTAGTACAGCCACTATGGAAAACAGTGTGGAGATTCCTTGAAAAACTGGAAACAACTGCCATATGACCCAGCAATCCCACTGCTGGGTATAAACATTGAGGAAACCAGAATTGAAAGATACACCTGTTCCCCAGTGCTCATCGCAGCACTGTTCACAATAGCCAGGACACGGAAGCAACCTGGATGTCCATCAGCAGACGAATGGATAAGGAAGCTGTGGTACATATACACCGTGGAATATTACTCAGCATTAAAAAGAATGCATTTGAATCAGTTCTAATGAGGTGGATGAAACTGGAGTCTATTATACAGAGTGAAGTAAGCCAGAAGGAAAAAAACTATACAGCATACTAATGCATATATACGGAATTTAGAAAGATGGTAATGATACCTCTGTATGTGAGACAGCAAAAGAGACACAGATGTATAGAACAGTGTTTTGGACTCTGTGGGAGAGGGCGAGGGTGGGATGATTTGGGAGAACGGCGTTGAAACATGTATATTATCATATGTAAAACGTATTGCTAGTCCTAGTTTGATGCATGATACAGGGTGCTTGGGCCTGGTGCACTGGGATGACCCAGAGAGATGGGATAAGGAGGGAAGTGGGAGGGGGTTTCAGGATGGAGAACACATGTACACCCATGGCTGATTCATGTCAATGTATGGCAAAACCAATACAATATTGTAAAATAATTTTTTTAATTATAAAAACAAGAAAATAGATAAGAGGACAGGTATTAATAATAAAAATAAATCTGACTGGAGAAACAATGATGATGGGGTAAAGTTTTATGGAAAATGATCAGGGAATGCCCTGTGATAGTCTTGCATACTCTGCAAAGCAGACACCAAGATGAGATTAGATGAGCAAGAGATTTATTAAGGAAAATATCTGCAAAGAGATTATTAAAGGAAAGCCAAGAAGGTAGAGAGTGCTTTCAAACCACCTATGAAAGAGAGGGTCAAGGAAGAATATTTGATTTTTCGAAATCTTAGGTTATAGCAGGTTTTTTTTTTTTTTTTTTCTAAGTACGCTGAGCAGACATCTTTCCCTAGCCATAGTCAGCTATACAAGGAGTTTCTCATTCTGCTGGAAGGCCCAGAAGAAGAGAGAATCTCAAGTTCCCAGATCCTCAAACTCCACCAAAGTCTCCTCCTGTAGCAGAAACAGCTTCTCCCTTTGCCCAGGGAGTCTCTTTCTGGGTTGACTAAAAATTTAGAATGCTCCCACGTTAGGAAGTGACAAAGAGAAGGTACCCATTCCCTCGTGGCTAGGATGATTAAGAATCCGCCTGTGGTGCAGGAGAACTGGGTTCAATCTCTGGGTCAGAAAGATCCCCTGGAGATTCCATGGACAGAGGAGCCTGACAGGCCACAGTCCATGGGATTGCAAAGAGCCAGACATGACTGAGTGACTACACTTTCACTTTCCAGTGCAAGGAATTAGGTTGACTGGGGAGGTAATTCTAGGAAGCTGGATGGTAGAGCAGGAAGAGTAAGACAAGGGCAGATTGCTGAATTTATTACCATAGGCAACATGGGGTCTGTCCTGCAGGAACTTTAAAATGCATATAGGATGCTTCCTAGAGTTGCCCATTTGAAGAAAAGGAGTCTAAGGAATTTATATAGTTTTTCATTATTTATTGGTTCAGTAAGGATGGGTAAGAATAGTAGAAGATGAAGTAAGAGAGATTTAAAAGACTGAGGAGATCACAAAGGGCCTCACAGGTCATTGCAAGGACTTTGACTTTTATTGTGAATGAAATGAACAGAAATTACAGGATTTCACCAAGAGATGAGTGATAAGATTTAAAAGGTGTCATCCAAAGCTGCTGGACCATTCTTCTGGTTCAGTGAGACCAGTTTTCATATATTTTTGTTTTCAAGATTTTCATCAACTACTGAATGTCATGTGAATCTTTGTCTTTCAATGTTAAAAAAAAATGAATGAATGACTACAGTTCCTAACCATAACTATTTTTTCTAAATGAAAATAAAGCATCCAACTCTTTGTGATCCCATGGACTGAATCTAGTCATCTGGGAATTGGCTCCTAGTTTACAACAGATTCTCTACTACGGCATAAGAATATCTATTCCCTTGTTGTTCTCCATAGCTTTCTGTTAACACCATGTACATGGAAACAATGGAAACAGTGACAGACTTTATTTTCTGGGGCTCCAAAATCACTGTGGATGGTGACTGCAGTTAAGAAATTAAAAGATACTTACTCCTTAAAAGAAAAGCTATGATGAACCTAGACAGCATATTATAAAGCAGAGACATTACTTTGCCAATAAAGGTCCATATAGTGACGGCTATGTTTTTCCCAGTAGTCATGTATGGATATGAGAGCTGGATCATAAAGAAGGATGAGGGTCAGAGAACTGATGCTTTCGAACTGTGGTGTTGAAGAAGACTCTTGAGAGTGCCTTGAACTACAAGGAGATTAAATCAGCCAATCCAAAAGGAAATCAACCCTGAATATCCATTGGAAGGACTGATGGTGAGGCTCCAATACTTTGGCCACATGATGTGAAGAGCCAACTCATTTGAAATCACCCTGATGCTGGGAAAGATTGAAGGCAGATGGAGAAGGGCATGGCAGAGGATGGTTGGATGGCATCACTAACTCAGTGGCATGAGTTTGAGCAAACTCCAGGATATGGTAAAGGACAGGGAAGCCTGATGTGCTGCAGTCCATGGTGTTGCAGAGTTGGACATGACTGACTGAACAACAATGCCACATACATTCTCTTGGCTACATCCTTTGAGAAATTCTACCTTTTCTATATGAAAAGTTGAGATTAATCAGCCTATTTTCCCTTCACAGAAAATAAAAGATGCAGAGACTATTAAGTAACTTTCTTAGTCCCTTTATTTCAAACTGGGTTCCTTTTAACTTACATAATTCACTTTAAAAGTTTCTACAGCCTATCTTCGTGTCAGGTAACAGACCACTGTACTTGAAAAAAAATCCCCATTTGTTTTCCATATAGACTTTTCTCTGTTTTTAACAGAGCCAGGTACTTACATCTTTAGAGGTCTTAACAAATGGTCTAAAAGTCAACACCTTAGATTTGATCTGATGCCATGACTCTGCTTTGATCATCAGGACCCTGATGCCAAGTTTCATTGGCAATGCTTTGGGTTTCATATTCCAATTTTTAAAATTTATTTTAAAGAATCTGTCCTTTAGCTGAAGACAAACAGTTTTACTTCAGCTGATCACATTCTGGCCCATTTACATTCTCTATAAATTCTTGCAAACTGAATCATTCTTCTTTTAGCTCATCTGTCTCTTCCTGGAGCCTATTTATTTCAGGCAGTTAAAAGAAAGCAATAAGATTTTTTTTTTTTAATCTTCTGCTTAGAAATAATACTATGGGACTTCCCTGACAGTGCAGTGGGTAAAAATCCACCTGTTAATGCAGAGGACATGGGTTCAATCCCTGGTCCAAGAAGATTCCACATACCAGAGAGCAACTAAGCCTGTTCATCACAACCTCTGAGCCCATGCAATACAGCCACAACTACTGAGGCTGCATGCCTAGAGTCTGTGGTCCACAAAGAGAGAAGCAACAGAAGACTGAGCCCCACAACAAAGAGGAGCCCCTCCTCACCACAACTAGAGAAAGCGTGCACAAAGGGACGAAGAGGCAGCATAGTCAAAAATGAAATCAATAATTTTTTAAAAATCATGTAACCAATGACAAGTTCATTCGTTCATTTCTGTCACATGTTATTGTAGCTGACAGTTTTGCCCTTTTTCTCATCATGTCATTTACTTGACACCTTTCAGTATACACAAACTTTGCTTGATATTTTTTCCAGGCTTTGCTCATAGCACACTTTTCTACCAACTATGGAAGTTTATTGACTAATGTGATCACACATTATAGGTGAGAATTAAAAGGATGTTAGCTGCAGAGTCAGAGACACTGAATGCAGCAGTGGATGCATGGGACCTTTACTCCCACCACAGTTTGTCCCAAGGTCAAGCAACAGGAAGGGAACACAGCCCTGCCCATCAACAGAAAATTGGATTAAAGGTTGACTGAACATGGCCCTGCCCATCAGGAGACCCAATCTCTCCCATCAGGAAGCTTCCGTAAGCCTCTTATCCTCCATTAGAAAGCAGATAGACTGAAAACCACAAACACAGAAAACTAATCAAATTGATCATATGGATCCCAGCCTTGTTTAGCTCAATGAAACTATGAGCCATACCATGCAGGGTTACCAAGATGGATGGGTCATGGCAGAAAGTGAAGTGAAGTCACTCAGTTGTGTCTGACTCTTTCCGGCACCATGGACTATAACCCACCAGGCTCCTTCATACATGGAATTTTCCAGGCAAGAGTACGGGAATAGGTTGTCATTTTTTTCTCCAGGGGATCTTCCTGACCCAGGGATCGAACATAGATCTCTCACAATGCAGGCAGATGCTTTACTGTCTGAGCCACCAGTGAAGTCCATAGTCATGGCCAAGAGTTCTGACAAAACTGGAGGAGGGAATGGCAAACCACTTCAGTATTTTTGCCTTGAGAACCTCATGAACAGTATGAAAAGGCAAAAGTGTATGACACTGAAAGATGATCTCCCCAGGTCGGTAGGTGCACAATATACTACTAGAGATCAGTGGAGAAATAACTCCAGAAGAATGAAGAGATGGAACCAGAGCAAAAACAACACCCACTTGTGGATGTGATGGGTGACAGAAGTAAAGTTCTATGCTGTAAAAAGCAATATTGCATAGGAACATGGAATGTTAGGTCCATGAATCAAGGTGAATTGGAAGTGGTCAAACAGGAGATTGCAAGAGTGAACATCAACATTTTAGGAATCAGTGCACTAAAATGGACTGGAATAGATGAATTTAACTCAGATGACCATTATAACTACAACTGTGGGCAAGAATCCCTTAGAAAAAAATGGAGTAGCCATCATGGTCAAAAAGAGTATGAAATGCAGTACTTGGATGCAATCTCAAAAATGACAGAATGATCTTTGTTCTTTTCCAGGGCAAAGCATTCAGTATCATAGTAATCTAATTCTATGCCCTGACCAGTAATGCTGAAGTAGTTGAAGTTGAACGGTTCTATGAAAACCTACAAAAACTTCTAGAACTAACATCCAAAATAGATGTCCTCTTCATTATAGAAGACTAGAATGCAAAAGTAGGAAGTCAAGACACACCTGAAATAACAGGGAAATTTGGCCTTGGAGTACAAAATGAAGCAGGGCAAAAGCTAACAGAGTTTAGCCAAGAGACTGCACTGGTCATAGCAAACACCCTCTTCCAAGAATACAAAAGAAGACTCTACACATGGACATCACCAGATGGTCAATACGGAAATCAGATAGATTATATTTTTTGCAGCCAAAGATGGAGAAACTCTAAACAGTATGCGAAAACAAGACCAGGAGCTGACTGCGGTTCTGATCATTAGCTCCTTATTTCTAAATTCAGACTTAAGTTGAAGACAGTAGGGAAAACCACTAGACCATTCAGGTATGACCTAAATCAAATCCCTTACGATTATATAGTGGAAGTGACAAATAGATTCAAGGGATTAGATCTGACAGACAGAGTGCCTGAAGTACTATGGATGGATGGATGTGACACTGTGCAGGAGGCAGTGATCAATGCCATCCCCCAAAACAAATGCAAAAAGGCAAAATGGTTGTCTGAGGAGGCCTTACAAATAGCTTGGAAAAGAAGAGAAGTGAAAGGCAAAGGGGAAAAGGAAATGTATACCCATTTGAATGCATAGTCCAAAGAAAAAAAGGAGAGATAAGAAGCCCTTCCTCAGTGATCAATGGAAAGAAATAGAGGAAAATAATAGAATGGGAAAGTCTAGAGATATCTTTAAGAAATGAGGGATACCAAGGGAACATTTCATGCAAAGATGAGCACAATAAAGGACAGAAATGACACGGACCTAACAGAAGTATAAGATTTAAGAAGAGATGGAAAGAATACACACAATAACTATACCAGAAAGATTTTCATGACCCAGATAGCCATGATGGTATGATCACTCACCTACAGTCAGACATCCTGGAATGCAAAGTCAAGTGATCTTAGGAAGCATCATTATGATTAAAACTAATGGAGGTGATGGAATTCCAGTTGAGCTATTTCAAATCCTAAAAGATAATGCTGTGAAAGTGCTGCACTCAATATGCCAGCAAATATGGAAAACTCAGCAGTGGCCACAAGACTGAAAAAAGTCAATTTTCATTCCAATCACAAAGAAAGGCAATGCCAAATAATGTTCAAACTATCACACAATTACAGTCATCTCACATGCTAGCAAAATAATGCTCAAAATTATCCAAGTCAGACTTCAACAGTATGTGAACCATGAACTTCCAGATGTTCAAGCTGAATTTAGTAAAAGGCAGAGGAACCAGAGATCAAATTGCCAACTTCCCCTAGTTCAGGGGTCCAGCTCCAGCG
Organism: Antilocapra americana; assembly: GCA_007570785.1. Lineage (NCBI taxonomy): Eukaryota > Metazoa > Chordata > Mammalia > Artiodactyla > Antilocapridae > Antilocapra > Antilocapra americana. The sequence goes on from ML662441.1 coordinate 9,625,385, forward strand.
GGTCCGGGGGTCTTGAGGGATGAGTGTCATTGGCGGAAGAACTGAGCAGAGTTGATGTGTGATGATGGAGCAGTCTCTCTCTTTATTCTTGTTAGTTTACAGTATTATAGCCAAAAGACATCTCCATTACATCACAATTATACTGTACAATCTTTTGTTTTCTGCCTACCATCAACAACTTTAACATTAAGGTCATTTTCCTTGCAAAAGGTCAGATTTCTGCATAATTAGACTTAACAATAGTATGTTTACCATTTGAAAGTCTCCAGCATACTTCGGATAAGTACATCAATTAAGTAGAAAGGTTACATTTCTCTTATTAGGTGCAACTATGTAGAAGCTAGAGACAAAGGTTTAAGCTTGAAACTGCTTTATTCTATTAACCTATTTCTGTTCTTACAAGGAAAGAGAAAGAGGACAAAGAGACAGTTTAGCAGCACTGCTTTAACAATAAAACCCTATTAAGCTTATAACTACTAAAATGAATTCCTGTGTCTACACTATCCTAAAGCAATCAGTGTCTCCAACTATGCTGGCCACAGTTATGAGCATTCCTAAGTCCCATTCCAGCCTGGTTTCTTCAAGGAAGAGAGCCTCCTCCGCGGAGTGGTCGGGGAAGTGGGATGCGGAAAGGTGACCCAAGTACGAGCCCTTCTGGTGGTGGCCTTGCCACGACCCCCAGAGAACTCATGGTAAACTCCCCAGTAATGAGTAGGGGGTGTAGTAATCTATTTAAATGTCCCTTATTCCTCCTTTGTCCTCGGGGAAGGGAATCTGCCTTTCCCAATCCCCTGAGGGAAATAAGGTCTGAGGGAATTATCTCAGGATGAATTCTTTCTAACTGGGACTGACCTGAGATGAGCTGAAACATAAGCAGATGAGCATAAACAGAACTTCCCAAGAAAAATACCAGGAGGTGCCTTGCCTTGGGATGCCCCGAAGGAAAATCCACTTTGCAGTTTCCTTCTCAGTCTCCTGACCTTGTCATCCGAGTAAGGGGACATCCTGACCCCGGCACCCTGGATCATAGTAAAAGCAAGAGAATTCCAGAAAAACATCAAATTTTGCTTAATTGAAGATGCCAAGGCCTTCGACCGTGTGGATCACAACAAACTGTGGAAAATTCTTCAAGAGAAGGGAATACCAGACCACCTGACCTGCCCCATGAGAAACCTGTATGCAAGTCAGGAAGCAACAGTTAGAAGTGGACATGGAACAACAGACTTATTCCAAATCGGGAAAGGAGTACGTCAAAGCTGTATATTGTGACGCTGCTTATTTAACTTATATGCAGAGTACACCTTGCAAAATTCCAGGGTTGATGAACCACAAGTTGGAATCATGATTTCAGGGAGAAATATCAATAACCTCAGATACTCAGATGTCACCATCCTTATGGCAGAAAGCAAAGAAGAACTAAAGAGCCTCTTGATGAAAGTGAAAGAGGGAAATGAAAAAGTTTAAAACTCAACATTCAGAAAACGAAGATCATGGCATCCTGTCCCATCACTTCATGACAAATAGATGGGGAAACGGTGGTAAAAGTGACAGAGTTTATTTATTTGGGGGGCTGATGCTGAAGCTGGAACTCCAATACTTTGGCCACCTGAAGCAAAGAACTGACCCACTGGAAAAGATCCTGATGCTGGGAAAGATTGAAGGAAGGAGGAGAAGGGGATAACAGAGAATGAGATGGTTGAACGGCATCGCCGATGCAATGGACATGAGTTTGAGTGGGTTCTGGGAGTTGATGATGGACAGGGAAGCCTGGTGTGGTATAGTCCATGGGGTTTCAGAGTCAGACATGATTGAATGACTGAACTGAAGTGAACAGGAATTATATTTACTTCAGGTATTGACATATCATTTGGTATCATCATCATCAAAATCCATAGGACAGTATGTGTTTTCAGGAAGTACTTTATACTCTTAATGTCATTCAATATTCACAGAAACATTAGAGAGTGATTTTTATTAATGTATTTAATGTAGAGAAACTAGGAGGTTTAGAAAGTTTAGGTAACAAGCTCACATTCACTTCAAAACTTCCCAAATTGTCTATAAGGTAATCTTTGGTATCCATTAAATAGCCAGTTGACAAATTCAAAGGAAAATATAAAATAAGAAAATTTGGTTTTCTTCTATGCATTTCCTCAGATTCCCTTGATAATCTCAATTCCTTTGTGTAAGAAAGAAACCAGTTCAATGGTAAATAAAAGTTATGGTCTCTAAAAGTACTAAATAGTCATGATTTGCAATTGTTTTATACTAGAAGAGTTTAGGAAAAAATCTTAGCTGATGGGATGTGCACTGTGCTAGTTTTTTCCTTGTCAGGAGGTAACTGAAATTGACAAATTTTCCCTCTTCTCTCTCATCCACATGGAATAACCAGCGGCAGAAAGTGTCAGAATGCAACACAGTGCTTTTGAAACCTTGTATACCACAGTCTCAAAGTTAACAGAAAGGATCTTAATCAAGTCTGAAAGGGACAGAGGAGAGAGCCCAAGAGAGTAAAAAGGCTAACAGCATCTTTAGTAATTTTCCATTCTTTCTTCATTCAGTACCACAAGTCTCCTGTTTTGGGAATACTCTAAGTACCAATTTCTGTATCAGTTATCTAGTGCTATGTAACAAGCTAGAGTTATCCCTCGGTATGGGGTAGGTGAGGGGTAGCAGAGATTTGTTCCCCTGGATACTAAAATCTGCAGATGCTGAAGTCCCTTCTGTAAATGGCGTAGTACAGTTGGCCCTCCACATTTAAGAATGTGGAGGGCTGGCTGTACTTTACACTTGATGGACTACAGCTGCTGGGCAGTTCTTCTGGTTCACTTGTACCTGCAATTTGCTACCAGGACAGCAGAGGGGCAAGGTCATGGCTCGAGAGGTAGAGACTACTTGTATCTGCTAGAGGAATTGATCATTCTCTATCAGGCTACCCAGGGTGTGTGCTGGGAGACTTTCAAGAATCACAAAGTAATAAACACCAATTTACAAGCATTTTCAAATTTCTGTTTATGACATGCTTACTAATGTCTGATTGGCCAAGGAAAGCCAATACAGAGTCAAGGGCAGAAAATCTATCTCTTGATGGGAAAGCAAGAGTTTGCAGCCAATTTTTTAGTCTAGTATAGGTTTTATTACTTTCTGTATGTCAAAATATATAATCATATATATTTTTAAAAAGCATCTAAATAAAATTTAAAAGGGTAATAGTTTTCTAACATCAATGCATATGTATTAAAGACACCTATTATTGAAGTAATCATTATATTTTATAACATTTATTAGTTTCAATTTAAACTCTGCATTAATTATCATTATTCATTCATTCATATGCTATTCATAAAGCTAATTTGACAAGAAGATAACAAAGGATTAGTACACTAAAGGATTTGTAAATCTCAAGATATTTTACCTAATGTTGTCCCACTTTCACCTTCAACAAACACACTGGATGCCACTGAGTTCAAAGTTTTGCTCCTACAAGTAAATTCAAGAAACAAGAAAATTAAATCATGTTTCTCTCCTCAAAAAAAGCTTGTTTGAAAGTAAATACTTCCATACAATTGTGCTCATTTCACACGCTATCAAGGTAATGCTCAAAATCCTTCAAGTTAAGCTTCAAAAGTACATGAACTGTGAACTTCCAAATGTACAACTTGGGTTTAGAAAAGGCAGAAGAATCAGAGATCAAATTGCCAACATCCGTTGGATCATAGAAAAAGCAAGAAAATTCCAGAAAAAACATCTACTTCTGCTTCATTGACTATCTTAAAGCTTTTGAGTATGAGGATCACAACAAACTGTGGAAAATTCTTCAAGAGATGGAAATACCAGACCACTTTACCTGCCTCCTGTGAAACCTGTATGCAGGTCCAGAAACAACAATTAGAATGGGACATGGAACAACAGACCGGTTCTAAATTTGGAAAGGAGTACATCCAGGCTATGTATTGTCACCATGTTTATTTAATTTACATGCAGAATAAATCATGTGAAATGTCAAGCTGGATAAATCACAAGCTGGAATCAAGATTGCCAGGAGAAATATCAACAAGCACACATACCCATATGATACCACTCTAGTGGCAGAAAGCAAAGAGAAACTCTTTGATGAAGTTGAAAGAGGAGACTGAAAAAGTTGGCTGAGAAGTCAGCATTTAAAAAACTAAGATCATGGCATCCAGCCCCATTAATGGCAAACAGATAAGGAAAAAACTGGAAACAGTAGCAGATTTTATTTTCCTGGGCTCCAAAATCAGTATGGATGGTGACTGCTATCATGATATTAAAAAAAAACGCTTGTTCCTTGGAGGAAAAACTATGATAAACCCAGACAGCATATTAAAAAGCAGAGACATCACTTGCCCAACAAAGGTCGTTATAGTCTAAGTTATGGTTTTTCAGTAGTCATGTATGGATGTGAGAGTTGGACCATAAATAAGGCTGAGTGCCAAAGAATTGATGCTTTTGAATCATGGTGCTGGAGAAGACTCTTGAGCATCCCCTGGACAACAAAGAGATCAATCAGTCAGTCCTAAAGGAAATAAACCCTAAATATTCATTGGAAGAACCAAAGCTGAGGCTGAAGCTCCAATAATTTGGCCATCTGATTCAAAGAGCCAACTCATTGGAAAAAACCCTGATGCTTGGAAAGATTGAAGGCAGGAGGAGAATGGGTGACAGATGATGAGATGGTTAGATGGCATCATTGACTCAGTAGACTTGAGTTTGAGCAAACTCTGGGAGATAGTGAAGGAAGGAAGCCTGCATACTGCAATCCATGGGGTTGCAAAGAGTTGGACACAGCTTTAGAGACTGAACAATGAAGAGTTGCTTGTCTTTGGTAATGTTTTCAGAAAAACTATATTTACCAAAAACAAATAGGATGGAGATAATTTACCCAATGTTAAAGAAATATATGGATATATGTTTTTAATATTGAATGGAGATTTTTTAATATTGTAGACATAGTTTTATTTAGTACATAATTAATATTACAAAGTATCAGCTGTGTTCTATGTTACAGAAACACAAAATTGTATTCTTGCAGTATAAATACTTCATACATACTTTATATATTTAAGAGGCATCACTAAAATGAATGAACTCCAAATATACTGAATTTTTTTGTCACTTGACTGAAGATCCCCATTCCATTTCTTTAAATCTTGCTTCCTAATTCTCTGAGACTTAAATTCTAACTGAATGTAAATTACATAACTGAAACAGTTATTTAATAAAATAACTCTTTCCTCTGCTAGGACCCAAAGTCCTTTGGAAAACTTATCTTTTGCATTTGGATAAAATTGAGTGGAACTATTAGGTTCCCCACATTGTTGTAACTAAAGAACAGGCATGTAGTCAAACTAGGTCAACCATAACACTGCAATAAAGTTTTTTTTTTCCTTTATCTCAAAAAAAAAGTGACAAAATTTTAATTAATAACAGTTAAAGTGTTAGTTGTTCAGTTGTGTCCCACTCTCTGTGATTCCATGGACTATAGTCCACCAGGCTTCTCTGTCCATGGAATTCTCCAGGCAAGAATTCTGGAGTGGGCCTTCCCACTTCCAGGGAATCTTCCAGGGGATCTTCCCAATCAGTTATTGTACTTAGGTCTACTGTATTGCCCACAGATTCTTTACTGTTTGAGCTACCAAGGAAGCCTGTAATTAATAATTATTTCAATATTAAAAATAATCCAATTTATTTGTCAAAATGAGCTTTCTAAAAACTGCACCCTAACATCGCTTAGGCATTGCTATTAACCAGTCCTCTCTACACGCTTGATTTTTACTCTGATAATCTCAGAATTGTCATTGATAAGAGGATATCCATGCTATAAGAAAATTATGACTGGTACTTTGTGTTTTCTATCAACAATAAATGAGCTGGAAAGAATAAATTCAAAAGGCATAAAACATTTTGCTTTAAACACAGAGAAAATCGATACTCATCTGATCCAGTCAAGAAATAAAGGCACAGGTCATTTATCATTCAACCCTCTTTACACTGTACCCTTGATAGATACAAGGCTTTTGCTGTTGTTATAGAATTTGATGATTCTGTTCAGTCAGAGGAAAGAAGAATCACACACTGAACAGTTAATTGCCAAACATCCACTTTTAAAACTGACTACCTTTTTAAAAATATGGAATTTAGTTTTAAAAAGTTTGCTAGGATATCCATCACATGCACTGTCAGCAACAGTCCACCTTTCCAGCCTTTTTTTTATTCATTCGCTGATAAAATACTGATTAAACAGCTACTATGGGCTACCATAATAGGTGTCAGGGTCCCACAAAGAACTAAACAGACAGCTCCATGTCTACACAGAGCATGTATCTCGATGCTCTTTGATTCTGACCACTGAAGTGACAGGGAACTCTTATCCTCGAGTTCCTCTCCTTCTGCTAATAATCATGTTTGTTTCCTCAACATCGTAGTCTTGAATTCCAAAAATCCCTCAACAGGTCAATAAGTTTAATTACAAGCTCTTATATGTCAAATTAAGTTTGTTTCTCGATGCTGGTAATACCTTTTTAAAACTTATTTTTAGTTGAATTTTATACCATATTCCAATAAAAATTGTTTCTGTATACATTTCCAGGTTTCTCTAATCCCCATCTTTACATGACCAAACATACATCAAGTGATATATATCCTACTCAGAATACAAATTAGAAATTAGTAAAACAGATGAACTCTGGAAATACAAACTTGAGATCCGTAAGGAAGAGTATGCAGTCTGCAGAGAAGCAAGAATAAAATCCTGCTGAACTAAATATCAGAGAGTGAAAGGATAAATTAGCAAGAGGAATTATAAAGGACTAGAAGAAGATAAGAATCCAAGGTCTGGGAGACTAAGGGAAGTTAGTTTTGAAAAGCAGGAAAAGTATAAAATGTTGAATGTTGACATAATGTAGAAATCAATATCTTTACTCATATATTAATCCCATTTGCTTAGATTATTCTTTGTTCTTAATTGATCAGTTTGTTCTTTCTGTCAGTGAAAGATTTCTAGGAAAGTGATTAACTAAAAGTATAAACATCCTTCCTTGGGGAGGGCATGGTCACCCACTCCAGTATTCTTGCCTGGAGAATCCCATGGACATAGGAGCCTGGCAGACTACAGTTGCAAAGAGTCAGACATGACTGAAGCGACTTGGCATGCGAGCATAAAATCCTTGAGCTGGAAGTAAGAAATCTATAGTTAAGTTCTTATTCACCTAGTAAAGGTGCTAAACATCTATGAATCTGTTTCCCAATCTTCAAAATAGTCTTTATGATATCTATTCCAGTGAAGTGTTTCTGCAAAGACCATATTGGCATATATATGAACAGATTTGTAAAATATAATATGACTTAAAGGAGATGTTTATGCTTTAGGGAAAAAAAGGTTTTTTTAGCTACAGATTTTTTTACTGTCTCATCTGCTAAAGTTTAAATTATTTTCCTTTCATTTATGTAATCAAATTGAATGCAGAATTTGCACATGAGAGGGGATCTGATATAATCTTTAAGACTCTCCTCAGAAAATTATAATCAAGCAAACCATAATTTTTGACTATAGAAGTATGATTGAAATTCACACAAGAACATTATCCTGAAATAACCTCTGGGAGGCAAGAAGGTGAGATAATATTTACAAATGACTTAATATTCAGACTCCTTCTTGCAAGAGCACAGGAATCACATCTAACTGCTGAGCAATCATCGATGGAAAAATGCTGGAACTTGCCAAGAAAAATACCATACATCCAGAAACAAAGGAGAGGCCACTGAGTGTGCAGCAACAGAATCAAATCCAGGTGGGCACCCTACAAACTGGAAAACAATTATACCACAGAACTTTTCCCACCGGAGTGATGGTTCTGAGTCCTACATTGATTTTCCCAACCAGGGGGCTTGGTAGCAGGAGGAGAGGTCCCCAGAGTCTGGCTTTGAATGACAGCAGGATTGCTTGACTTCCACAGGACTGGGGGAAGCTGAGACTCCACTCCTGGGGGTGGGGGAGAATGCACAAAAGTCTTGTGTGCACCAGGATCCGGGGGAAAAGACAGTGAACACATAAGAGATCAGACCAGACCTACCTGCTAGTGTTGGAGGCTCTCCTGCAGAGGTGGGGATGGTATGTGGCTCATCAAGGGGACAAAGACACTGGCAGCAGCAATTCTGAGAAGCACCCACTGGCATAAGCCCTGCCAGAGGCCACTGTTAGCCCCACTGAAAAGCCTGTAGGTTCCAGTGCTGGGTCACCTCAAGCCAACCAACCAAGGGGGAGGGAGTACAACTCCACACATCAGCAGAAAAATCAATGAAAGTTAAAACATAAAAATTAGAACCTCCTTTAACACTACTTTAAAAATCAGCTTGAAATGGATTAAAGAACTAAATGTGAGACCAAACACTATAAAACTATCTTAGAGGAAAACATAGGCAGAATATTATGTGACATAAATGGCAGCAATATTTTTCAATCCATCTCCCAGAGCAATGGAAATAAAAACAAAAACAAATTGGACCTAATTAAACTCAAAAATTGGGGGGAGAAAATATTAGCAAATGCTGTGACTGATGAGGGATTAGTTTCCAAAATTTACAAACAGCTCATGGAGCTCAATAACAAAGACAAAACAAAACAACCCAATCAAAAAATGGGCAGAAGATCTAAATAGATACTTCTCCAAAGAAAATATACAGATGGCCAAGAAGCATTGAAAAGATTTTCAACATCACTTATTATTAGAGAAATGCATATCAAAACTAAAATGAGATATCATCTCACACCAGTCTAAATGGCCATCATCAAAAAATCCACAAACAATAAATGCTGGAGAGAATATGGAGAGAAGAGAACCTTCCTACACTATTGGTTGGAATGTAAATTGGTACAGCCACTATGAAGAACAATATGGACGTTCTTTAAGAAAAACTAAAAAAAAGAACTATCATATGATCCAGCAGTCCCACTCCTGGGCATACATCTGTAGAAAAACACAATCCAAAAGGATTCATGCACCCCAGTGTTCACTGCAGCACTCTTTACGATAGCCAAGGCATGGAAGCTCAACCTAAATGTCTATTGACAGAGGAGTAGATAAAGAGGATTTGGCATGTATTTACAATGGAATGTTACTGAGCCATTAAAAAGGAATGAAATAATGCCATTTGCAGCTACATGGATGGAACTAGAGATTGTCATACTGAGTAAATTAAGTCAGACAAAAAGAGAAATTTGTATGATATCACTTATAAGTGAAATCTAAAAGGAAATGATACAAATGAACTTAGAAAACAGAAACAGAGTCACAGACTTAGAGAACTAACTTATGGTTACTAGCAGGGAAGAATGGGGAAAAGGGATAGCTAGGGAGTTTGGTGCTGACATTTACACACAGCTATATTTAAGATGGATAACCAACAAGGACCTACTGTGGAGCACAGGGGCCTCTATTCAATATTACAGCTAAACGGGAAAAGAATACGAAAAGAATAGATACATGTAAATGTATAATTGAAGCCCTTTGCTGCATACACCTAAAACTAACACAACATTGTTAACTTTACCGAATATAAAATAAAGTTTAAAAAAAGAGTGAAGCTACAAAGAAAAATATTTTTTTTTTCAGATAATTCTAACAACATCAACAACAACAAAAAACCCAAGTTTCACAAGAAAAAAACAGTTATCCGAGAAGATTTTAAGGAAGTGTCCATTAACATCTGCTCTGGTGGAAGTTACTCAACAACCAGCTCACACTATGCAACACAAGTACCGAGGACTCTAGAGACAGCCGCCTGCATAAACTGATACTTGATCATGCACCCTTGGACATATATCTCTTGATACGGCTATGTGCTGTGGTATTCGTCCTTGAGATTGACGTAGGACCTATGCTTATGCATCAAATAAAGCCATGTTTTAGGATACGAAATTGTAAAAATAACAAAAAAGGAGTTAGCTTAGCAAAGTCCACAATAAACATGTCAACACAAAACTTGAGAAATATTTGCAATAATCTGCCTTTGAATAATCAACTGTTTACTGCACTTTTTAGTCTTCCTATTTCATATAGAAAATGAACTTAAATCACAATCTTTTGCTCATATGGATATAAAAAGGATTTTCCAACAGTCATTACAACTCTTTTCTTAAGCTAAAGAAATTCATATTAATTTTTTTCTAAATGATATCATTGAAAATAAAGGATTAATTGCCCTTAATGGAACACCATTTAGGAAAGCAGCACCAATTGTTTGAGTGACCTCATGTATTCCCTGGTGGCTCAGATGATAAAAATTCTGCCTTCAATGTAGGAGACTTGAATCTGATGCCTGGGTCAGGAAGATCCCCTGGATACAGGAATGGCAATCCACTCCAACATTCTTGACTGAAGAATTCCATAGACAGAGGAGCCTGGTGAGCTACAGCCCATCAGGTCACAAAGGGCTGGACACAATGGAGAGATCAACACACACAGCCAAGGCTAAAAGCTTCATAGCATCTTTTTTCCACCATGAGTGTAACTATAACCTAAGACTCTAAATTTCACTTTGTTGAAAATATTCTCAGAGCACATATATAGTTGAATATACTTGTGTTATGTGCACACATCGTATTTGCAATGCATGTATGCATGTTTAAAATCTTAGTATTTTCCAATCCCTTTTCTCATTCCTGCCATAGACCATGCAGTTGTTTTCTCAAGGCAAACTTATTTCCACCAGATCTTTATTCTGCTCAGTCCATCACCTCCCTCACATCCTGATAAAAAGTCACCTACTCCAACTTTTCTTACTTGACAACCTTATCTAAATAGAATCTAGAACTTAAAGAACAAGGCTAACCTAGTTTTTCAGGATACTTTTTTCACATGAAGACAACTGAGTTTTCTCTTTTTCAGGATGAACATCCCCTGGTTTTGTGTATTCTCATCATTCCTGTAACTGTTCTCCAAATGTTTTCCATTTTATCATCATACTTTTTATTTGCCTGTCTAACACTCAAAAAGATACACTACCCCCTTCACGGGAGAGGTTATGCTTCTATTAAAGTACTTACTAGCATGTTTGGCCATCACCTTTTACTGTTGATTCACACTAAACCTACTGGAAATTTAAACACCTAAATTTCATGTGATTCTATTGAGGCATTGTGTCCTCCTAGATTTTGTAGTTATTTCTGGAACTCTGGTTTCAGACTCTACGTGGATATATATTAAGTGTGCCATATTTGGCTCATATTTGACACCCCAAAATATGTCTCTTTGGTGTAAGGATTAATTTAAGCTGATTATTTTTAAGAAACAGAAGATTTAACAAGTCTTTCTTTTGACCTCCCTTCTTTAGAGACCTAAAGAATTAAGACGAAGGGGCTATTCCAAGAAGAGGGCTAACATCAGAGACAACTGCAAAGAATACAGGCCCATTGTGGTCAGGGAAAAACCAGATCTCCTCTGCCCGTGTTTCTGCCTGGCCCAGGAACATTCCTTTACCAAGCATAATTTTTTTTCTGTGTCCATATGAATTGCTTTCCTCTGAAGTCCCAAACCACTTCCCCAACATTCTCTTTTTTCTTTAGCTGAAGATGATATTTCATGGGATGGCTTTAGTTATTTTGGTAAGTTACTCAGCTTTCCTAGATGTCTCCCATGTGTACATGAGGTATATACATGTTGTTAAACTTTTGTTTTTCTCCTCCTGTTAACATATTTCATGTCAATTAATTCTTAGACTTGTCAGAAGACCCTAGAAGGGCAAATTTTTTTTCCCTTCCCAAAACTCTAATTCTGCCCTCATGACCTAATCATGTTCCAAAAGTCCCATCTCCAAATACTATAACATTGGAAATTAGATTTTAACATATGAATTCTTGGGGGCGGGGCATAAGCATTTGGTTTGGCATTAATGTTTGATCCTGAAGTTTTAAAACAACAACAGAGTTGGTCAACCTATCAGCAAACTTGCTACCATCATATGCTAGGCAAAATGAATAACTGATTTATATACAATATTTTTAAGAGCATCAGAAATAACTGGCTTACAAATACATATACATGTGCACACACACACACAATTTTGTCACTTGGGATTCACCAGTCAGCACTCACATACACTCTACATGTCTGCCCTTTTAACTTTTTCTGTTCAGGCCCTAAGAAATTCTTCTCCATATCTCTTCCTATAAGTCCTCATAAGAAAACTATACCTGAGTGTCATGAAGGTTTGCAGATGGTATTGCTGTCATTGTTGAAGACAAATACTATTTTGCATTATAGAGAAGACTTGGGTGATAAAAGTGCTTAGATAAGAGAAAAGACAATTTAATTAACTTGTCAAATCATTCCCCTCAGATAGTGAAAACATAATAGATACTTGCATAATGAGGCACAGTATCAAGCATCTGCCTTCTTGTTGTTCTTGGTGCCCCAGTGAGTGATACCAAGGTACCCACAAGTTGGTAAAATAGTCACAATAATAGCAAGCAGGGACTTATAAATGTTTTTCAGTATTAAAAGTTCTGTTCTGTTTTTAAATGTGTGTATTATAATTTAGACATAATGTGTATGAAATAGGTATTACAGTTCTCCAAAGAAACAGAACCAGTAAAACATATATAAAGAGAGAGAATGACAGAGAGAAAAGGAATTTGTTAGAGGGAATTGGGTTATATGATTACAGAGGCTGGCAAGTCCTGAGATCTACAGGTTGGGTGGCAAGCTGAAGATCCAGTTTGCCATTGTTTCCATTGGAGTCCAAAGGCAGAAAAAAATAATGTCACAGATTAAAGACTAAAAAACAAAAGGAAGGAATCAAGGAATCCTCACTTACTTGGAAAAAGGTCAGTTTTTTTTTTTTTCTTTTACTTGGGCATCCAACTAATTGGATGAATCCTACCCACAATAAAGAAGACAGCCTGCTTTACCCAATAAGCAGACATTTGGTCCTGTCCAATGTGTCCACTGAGACATCTGGTCCATGCCAAAAGGCCTTTGAAATTGGTTCTATCAGAAATGCTAGTGAGCATAATTGGTCCATGCCAAATAGTCCTTGCTATTTTGTCCTGTCAGAAAGACCTACGCTTAGAAAGCATCCCCAGGATCAAGTAGCCCACAGAGGTTATTGATACTATTGGTCTATAGGATTAATACACAAAAGATAATATCACACTTTGTTGGTCCAGTGATGATGCTGTGGCTGTATTCAGGAGATAGCCATTCTTGCCTCTGTAGCCTAGTTGGTAATAGCACGTGGGTTTAGGTAGATGGATTAGAGGTTGAGCTTGCACAAGACTGAGATTCTTCCCTCACTAACAAGTATTAACTATGAGTACCAAAAGACAGAGGAAAAAGGACTATGGACCAATAGTATTAATAAACTTTTTGGGCTACCTGAACTTGGGGATATTTTCTAAGTGTAGGTGTTTCTTCTTTTTTTTTTTTTTTTCTCTTTTCTGAGGCAGAATGACAGCCCTGGGAGTGGGGAGAGCATATACTTGAAGGAATGGAACCAGTTTGGACCTGAACTTCATGGCTTCTGTCCTACAACTTGGGACGCACCCCTGACCCTGATAGTGTGGCGATGCCAATGAGAAGGAGGGAAGCGCTGCTCACAGCTGACTCTGGCCCAGCCCCTCCTTCTCTAGCCCCACCTCCTAGGAAGGTGGTAGCTGCCAGCACACTGCATGCCAGCACAGAAACATGACTTGTATCCCCTCATTTCCAGCTCACATTCAAAGACACAGGGCACATGCAAACTGTATAGGGATACTCCTGCATGAGGACACCCCATCAAGGGTGTCCCTACCAGATAACTATTTCACCTAACTTCATAGAGAAGGTTAAGCAAAATGAAAAGACAGAGAATTCTGTCTTAAATGAAAGAGCAAGATAAAAGCCCAGAAAAAAATTAATGAAAGAGAAATAATTTACCAGACAAAGAATTTAAATTGTTAATAATGAAAATTCTAACTGAATTAGGGAAGGGAATACATGAACACTGAGAATTTTAACAAAAAGCTAATAAATATGAAGAACTAGTTGGAACTGATGACTAATAACTGAAGTGAAAAACGTAGCAGCAGACTGAGTGATATAGAACAATACATAACTAATCTGAAGGATAAAATAATACAAATCACCCAATCAGAACAACAAAAAGAGGAACCAGTGTTAAAAATTAAGAACAGTTTAAGAGATCTTTGGCATATTTCTTCTATGTTCACCTTCAGTAAAGTTTAATCACAAATTAATGTAAAATATTTTCAAAAGCTTTTTCTGCATAATGTTTACTGAATTTAAAGAGCTTTGTTTTTATCAGAATATTTAATAAGACAATTAAAATGCCTAAAATTAAGTAAAACATTTGTATCATTTCAATTTTTATTTAATCTTATTTAACTTTTAATTATAATTTATATTATTTATTAAACTTTAATAAATGATTTGAATATTTTAGTAAAAGTATTCTTTGAAAATATAAATGCAAGTATGTCAATTTTATTAACTTCTATGTTTAATCTAATTTTACTGAAATTATTACCAACTTAGAAAGTTTTAATGAAATTATTACCAAATTTGCAAACATTAAATATAACTACATTTATTTTTTCTTTCTTTAAATAATTGATAAAGAGGCATTTAACATTTGGACAAAAGTAATAACAATTATCAGAACAGAAAAATTCTAAAAGAAAAAAAAGAAAAATCTTTAAATATGCAGTCTTCTTATATTTTTTAAAAAGCTATAAATAATAAAAGTGAACATACATCTATATGTCCCACATGAAATTTACCAAGAGAACAGTACTAGATCTTTATTTAATAAATATTCGTTACTAACAAAAACCATAAGAATATTAGTACATTTTCCATGTGCACTCTAGTCCTGTAAGCGTGAGTTCCACAGCTCCCAGGAGGAGGAGATTCTCCACAAAAGCTGTCTAAGGATCTAATTAAGTTGTCAGACATGCCACTGCAGAGATTTAACATCAAAATCAGAAAGCCTGAGAGGAATGAAACGGAAGATAAGGTGAGTAGAAGAGTCTGGGGTCCTAACCAAGAGACTTCTAGTGGCAAGTGCTATAACTATAATTTGAAACACCAAGCAGAGAAAATGGCACAAGGAAAATCTTGTACAATGCTAATATTTATAAACTTTAATATGTCACTAAATAGGTAAAAGGATTCCAAAAATTCCATAATTGTTGCTATGCTCAATTAACTGATTAAATTTGAGAGCAGAGCTTGAGATAGTGTTGCTTGAAATGCCAAGATAGGCACGTTCTTTTTAAAGGTATAGGACATCGAAGCATAGGATTGAGAATAAGAAAATGTTGATGGTTCACATATAGAGGTAAATGGTCAGATTTGTACTTTAGCAAACATAATTCTAGCAACATGGTTTAAGACAGGTTAGCACAGGATGCTTCTGGATAAGAATGAATATTAAAATTATTGTTAAAACACATAATCCTGCCTGAGGCTGTGGCAATCAGGAGAAAGCATTTTACAGACTCCAAATAAAGGGAAAGTAAGTGACATAGGCCACCCTGCATGCATGTGCAGTCGTGCCTGACTCCTTGCAATCCCATGGACTATATTGACTGCCAGCTTCCTCTGTGCACAGGATTACCAGGGCAAGAGTACTGGAGTGGGTTACCACTTCCTATTCCAAGGGATCTTCCCAACCCAGGGATCACATTCTCATCTCTTGCATCTCCTGCATTGGCAGGCAGATTTTTTACCACTGTACTACCTATAGGTCACCGTAAGTGGGTATTTATGCCAACCTACACTTCTCACAGGCTGTCAGAATATTACAGTTCTCAGCAGAACACTAGGGCAGGCTCATAACTAGGAGACAGAAAGATCTCCTGAGTTCTGGCTTGGCTCTGAAAATCTCCCATTGCTGGCTCAGCTGTTTCTCAGACTGCAAGATATTTTTGGATGCTCTCACACAATCTTTGTCCTTTCTCTCAAATGCAACCTTGCATCACAGCCCAATGGCTCTTTAACCTTTCCAGAATTCACATCACTTTTTCACACATGGATAATTCCCCTAATAATATTCTTATGTGTTTAATCCCATCTTAGCATCTGTTTCTCAAAGGACCTAGACTAACACAGAAAATTCGAGGAAAATTACTGAAAAGGAGACCAATTTGTCAAGATTTTATACTACCTGCAGGACAGGAGTTTACACAAGCAATTCCCAAAGTAACCTTAATAGGAAATATCAGCTCATTTTGTGAAACAGAAAAAGGAAGAATCAAGCCTTATTCAAATGTTAAATGATGATCACACTGACTTAGGTTTCAAAAAGGGAGAACAAAGTACTTGAAGGAAAAATTATGAGTTCAATCTCAGGACATGTTCAGAGTGAAATGTTATGGGCCCTCTAGGGAATGATGCTCAGCAGACAGTTAAAATTATTAGCCATCAACTAACATAGACAAAGGCAAGAGCTACATGTTTGACAGTCATACAAATTAAGAAAATTACTGAAAAGTAGACCAGTTTGCCAAGATTTGATACTACTTGCAAACTAATAAGGTAGCCTGCTACCATTTTATGAATGCTGGTAGAAGATATGAAACCCCTAGATCAGAGACAAACTGTTTATCACCCGTGGCAATCAACAACACACTGGTGCTACAAGCCTCAGTTTTCACTGGGCCACATAAGGAGGGCTACATGACATGACATTTTACTTTCTATCATTCAGTGCTTACAGGGTTGAATTATAGAAGACCCGGAGCTTAAGAACTCCAGTTCTGGATAATAAGTAGTCACTAAGGTTGATCTTTCCTATGTGGGCAATACTATCTCCACTTTCCAAGGTTGTTTTCAACTCAAACATCTATGAAAAGATGGTCTAGAAATAAGAAAATACTATAGCTTACTCACAAATAAGAATAAAGAAACTTGAGGAAAATTGTCTCCCAATGCAAATAATAGCAAACACATTGTAAAAATTATAAAAATGTCTTAAAAAGTGGAATGCCAAAGCATTAGTTTCCATTTTCCACCTCAGGTTAGAAAAAGCAGCTGTGTATATGTGTCTGTATTTGTATGTTTGTGTCTGTGTGCAAGCTTCTGCCTGTGCTTTGTTTTGACTTCTGGGCCCGTTCAGGCCTAGAAAAGTGTTTCAGTACTCAGTGGTTGCCATATTACTAAACATTGTTGAGTGGCTTAAAAATAACAGAAATTGAGAATCCAAGAGTATGCAATGTGGAAAATGTCAGTCTCTTCAATAAGCAGTGCTGAGAAAACTGGACAGTCACATGCAAAAGTTGACACTGGATCACTGTCTTACACCATACACAAAAATTAACTCAAAATGTATGAAAGACTTGAGTGTAAGACCTAAAACCATAAACTTCCTTGAAGAAATGTAATTGGGTAAGCTCTGTGACATTGTCTTGCCAATGAGTTTTTGGACCTGAAACCATAAGATGATCAACAGGTACTTGAAAAGGTCCCTCAATATTACTAACCCTCAGGGAAATGAAAATTAAAATCACAATGAGTTATCAGCTGACTGTTAGGATGGCTATTATCAAAAAGATAAGAAATCACAAGTGTTGGTGAGAATTGGACAAAAGTGAAACTTTGTGTACTGTTGGTGGGAATGTAAACTGGTGCATTCACTCTGGAAAACAGTATGGAGTTTTCTCAAAAAATTAGAACTAGAACAACCATGTGAGCTAGAAAGCCCACTTCTGGGTATTTATCCAAAGAAAACAAAAACACTAACTTGAAAAGATATATGAAACCCAACATTTGTTATTTATGACAGCCAAGACAAGGAAACAACGTAAAGGTCCACCAATGGATGAACGAATAAAGAAAATGTGATAAACACACAAATACACATACATACACACATACACACATGGGGAATATTATTTAGCCATAAAAAAGAATGAAATAGTAGCATTTTCAACATATATGGACCTTGAGGCATTATACAAAGTGAAATAAGTCAGATAAAGACAGTTCAGTTCAGTCACTCAGTCGTGTCTGACTCTTTGCAACCCCATGAATTGCAGCACTCCAGGCCTCCCTGTCCATCACCAACTCCCAGATTCCACCCAAACCCATGTCCATTGAGTCAGTGATGCCATCCAGCCATCTCATCCTCTGTCATCCCCTTCTCCTCCTGCCCCCAATCCTTCCCAGCATCAGGGTCTTTTCCAATGAGTCAACTCTTCGAATGAGGTGGCCGAAGTATTGGAGTTTCAGCTTCAACATCAGTCCTTCCAATGAACACCCAGGACTGGTCTCCTTTAGGATGGACTGGTTGGATCTCCTTGCAGTCCAAGGGATAAAAACAAATACCATATAATTTATGTGTATAATCTAAAAACCAAACTAACAAGCAAGCAGACAAACAACCAAGCTCATAGACGAAAAGAATAGACTGTTGATTAGTAGAGGCAGGGGATGGGGAGTGGGAAAATAGGTGGTTCAAAAGGTAATACTGTCCAGTTATAAAATTCATAAGTCATGAGAATATACAGTATGGTGGCTACAGTGAACGGTACTGTACTATATATTTGAAAGTTGCTAAATAAATCTTACAAGCTCATTCACATGAAAATAATTATGTATGCTAACTGATGTCAACTATTACTGTGGTGATTATTTTACAGTATTTAAAAATATGAAATCATTATGTTGTCCACATGAAGCTAATACAATTTTATATGTCAATTATGCATCACTAAGAAAAAATTAATTTCTTTTAGTTCTGGAGACAAGAAGCAAAATAAAGGGATCTGTAGACCCTAGGAGAGAATCTTTCCTTGCTCTCCCTGGCTCTGGCAGCTCCAGATATTCCTTGGCCCATGGTTTATATAACTTCAATCTCTACCTCCATCGTCACATAGCTTTTTCCTCTCTGTGTCCTTTTCCATTCTCTTCTCTTTTTGATACTTGTCATTGAATTTAGTGAAGGGAAAGTTGCTCAGTTGTGTCTGACTCTTTGCAACATCATGGACTAGTCCATGGAATTCTCTGGGCCAGAATACTGGAGTGAGTAGCCTTTCCCTTCTCCAGGGGATCTTCCCAAGCCAGGGGTTGAACCCAGGTCTTCCACATTGCAGGTGGATTCTTTACCGGCTGAGCCACAAGGGAAGCCCATCATTGAATTTAGAGTCTATGCTTATTCAGGGTTATTTTACCTCAAGATTCTTAAGTATATTAGCCATGACATTTTTCCAAATAAACTCATTTTCACAGATTCAGGATAGACATATTGTTACATGCAGATAGGGAGCATATTCAACCTACTCTAAAAGGAGATGATAAAGTAGGTCTCTTATTAATGTTGCAAATTTGTTTTTCAAGAACAATATCAGAAGTTAGGCTCACTCAGTACTCTGTAATGGCCTATATGGGAAAAGACTCCAAAAAAGAGTAGATATATATATAAATACATAACTGATTCACTTTGCTGTATACCTGAAACTAGCACAGCATTGTTAACTATACTCTTACAAAAATTTTTTTAATTAGTAAAACCTAGATTATATCCTGCTTCCTATAGTTATCAGTATCTTTTACTGAATGTTCTGTTCATCTCCTATACTCATTCATCTTCGTGCTCTTTGAATTATCTTCCTTTAGATCATTAAAATTTTATGTCTTATTTGTTTTCAACATTCAATTAAAAAGATGGGTTATGCTCTTTATGCATATCCAGATAGTTACATCTATCAATATTTGCCTGCATTTTAATTTACACTGTTTTAAAGTATTTTTAAATTTTAAATGTCTTTATTTGCTTTTATGTATAGAAGATCCTCTGTCAGTCAGATATTTGATAGACATTATTTTTTTAAGTCTCTCTACTCTAGCTTTTTATTCTTTAAAAAAAACATAAAAATGCTTTAATACGTCTAGAATTAAGTATGGTATCTGGTACACAGTAAGGATCTAATCTTATTTTTTCTATCTTTCTCTGTTTAAATTTTTGTTTCAGACATTAAGTTACATGTTAAACTTTTGTTAACATGCCTAGTGTCATTTTAAGATTTACTTTTTATTCACACATTCATTTGAAAATTATTTTACTGATTCCCACATTTTCCAAATATTTCCTATGCAAATTCTAAATGCTGTGGAAATGGCAATAAAGGAAACAGACAAAAATTCCTACCTGGAATTTATCATAGAATGAGTAGAGATGAAATTGTTTTTTAAATAAAATAATAAACTTTAACAATAAAATAATATTTTTTACTAAATATATAATAAATTAAAAATAATAAGAGCAATAATAAGTAATGTACATATAGCTTGTTAGATGGTAATACATTTGTTATGGAGAGAAACAAACCGGGAAAGGAAAATACCAAAGCTGGAGGGAGATATTTTATATAGAATTGTCACAAGGTGGTATTTGAACAAAAAATGGTGAACGAGGAAAGGAAATTAGTATCTAAAGGAAAAACTTCTCAAAGAAAACAAGTGCAAAGGGCTTGACATGGAGGGTAGCTGAGATACTTGAAGAATGAAGCCAGAGGGGCAGAACTGAAGTAAGAGAGACAACAGGACTCAGTTCTGAGAGGTGCTGGGTTCAGATCACCTAGTATCTTGTAAATCATTGTTTTGAGCTTTGGCTTTTTTCTCTTAGAAAAATACAGGACTGTTGAGAGATTTTAGCCAGAGAAGTGGCTTGATCTGATTTGCACTTTAAACAAATTAAATCAATAAAATAAGTTAAAGCCAGAGAAGGGTGCTAAGCAGGTGAGTGCATTCATCCAGGAGAGATACTAGTAAAAGCTAGGATTCACCAGTGTGGGAACAGAGAGAGAGAGAACCGGATTTACCGGATTTACCGGATCTATGGCTCAGCCAAGTTAATACTGTGTAGCAAGAGAAGAGGGAGAAGGAAATGACAACCCACTCCAGGGAAGAATCCTGTGAACGCAGGAGCCTGGAGGGCTGCTGTCCATGGGTTCGCACAGAGTCAGACACGTCTGAAGCGACTTGGCATGCATGCATGCATTGGAGAAGGAAATGGCAACCCACTCCGGTGTTCTTGCCTGGAGAATCCCAGGGGCAGAGGAGCCTGGTGGGCTGTCGCCTGTGGGGTCGCACAGAGTTGGACACGACTGAAGCGACTTAGCAGCAGCAGCAAGAAAGGAGAAAGGGGGTATTAGTAAGTCAAAGATTCCAATAATTGGTTATGGATTTTTAGGCTGGAGAAGAAGAGAATGAGCAAGGTTGATCTCATTTGAAGCCAATAAAGCATCAACTTCAGGGCTTCTCACTAGTTCTGCCTTCTGGACTCCCGAGGATGGGGCAATAGCATGCTCAGTCACTCAATCATGTCCAACTCTACGACCCCAGACCCCATGAACTGTAGCCTGCCAGGCTCCTCTGCCCATGGGACTTTTTAGGCAAGAATAATAGAGTGGGTTGCCATTTCCTCCTCCAGGGGATCTTTCCGAAGCAGGGATGAAACTTGCATCACCTGTTTGCAGAAGGACTCTTTCTTTACCACTGAGTCATCAGGAAAGTCCTGGGTGGGGCTATAGCCCTGTGTTAATAACTGTGATTATAGTTTATTTTTTTTTATTTTATTTTTTTTACATCTACTTCTGCTGTATTGACTATGCCAAACCCTTTGACTGTGTTCAATTCAGTCACTCAGTCGTGTCCGACTCTTTGCGACCCCATGAACTGCAGCACGCCAGGCCTCCCTGTCCATCACCAACTCCCAGATTCCACCCAAACCCATGGCCATTGAGTCAATGATGCCAATTAACTATGATTATAGTTTAAAAAATCATAAGATACTTCAACCACAATTATTTAAGCTCACCCTTTAAAAAATATTTTATGTTCTCCAACTCTTCATTTTACTGTCCTTCATGCCATGTGGTGTTGAATTCAACAGAAAGTGAAAATGAGATCAGTCAAAATTATTTGGGACTACTGTGGCACAGATAGGTGTTTTGCAGTCATGTTTATATATAGTTCAGTACTTGTTAGCCATTCTAATATAAAAATGTTTTCCAGGAATATTCCTACCACATACTATGAACCCTGGCACAAAAGTGCTGGGCCAGTGACCACACTGCGATACTAACGTAGCCTATAGCATTTGCAACTGGATAAATATAGATGGTGAGTACACAGACCAAATACACAGCGCTATTTAAACCTTAAGCAAAACCTTAATTGCTATTGAAAGCAATTAAACAGCTTGCTTGTGTATGAAAGAAATTTGATACAGGTTTTTCCATATATGGCAATTTAAAACCTCAGTTGTTATTATTAACTATGGCTTCTCAGGTGGTTTAGTGGTAAAGAATTTGCCTGCCAATGCAGGAGACTCAGGTTTAATTCCTAAATCAGGAAGATCCCTTGGAAGAAGAAATGGCAATCCACTCCAGTATTCTTGCTTGGAGAATCTCATGGACAGAGGAACCTAGGGGGCTACAGTCCATGGGGTCACAAAGAGTTGGACATGACTGAGAGACTGAGCATGCATATTGCTAACTACAATTTGGAAAGCTGATACTTATTTTTATAAGCTATTAACACTAAAAGCAAATTTTTGGAAATTTATACTGGAAAAAAATTTTTCTGGTGTCTCTCTGAAAATTATAAAATCATTATCATAAAAAGAAGTAATCAAACTAAAAGTAAGAAATAGAAAGTATTAAAGGATGATGCTTTCATATGTAACATTTTTTGCTACTTGTGGTATTCTTCAACTCTTTAAAACTTGCAATTTGTTGAGATTTTCTGCATTTTTACTTCTTTAGCTATGTTTGGAATATTTATCCGAGATTCATTTTTATTATTTGTTTTATATTTAAGTTCTTTATCCCAGGAAAGGCCTCTAAATCATCTGCAGCTCAGGCCCTATCTAGACTGACCCTAGAAATGAATTTGAGAGAAGAGTGCTTGATTATAAAGCTGATCGTATTCAGTGGGCCACTCTGTGTGGTAGAAGCTTCGTTGTGGTCAAGACGCTACGGGGAGATGAATCAACAATCAAACATTATTATCACTGCTAATAATTTTAGTCACTTATTTTCAGGTCAATAAAAATCAAAATATACTTTTGGTTTTCGTATTAATGAGTTGATCTCTTTCTATTTTTAAATTGTTAGTCCAGCTAATTTTTTTAAACACATTTACTCATATATTTTATAGGGAAAAATAGTTAACAGCTTGGATTAGATATGAACTTTGACTGTGACTTTTTTCCTGTAACAGGCCAAATAGTAAATATTTTAGGCTTTCCTGGTCATGAGATCTCTGTTGCAACTATTCAACTCTGCCATTGTGATGTAAGAGCAGCAATAGGAATTCCGTAAATGAAAGCATGTGACTGTGTTCCAATAAAATTTTATTGGCTAATCTAGGCAGTGTGCATACAGGCCATAGTTTGCTAACTGCTGAACCAGAGAATCTATATACTTGCTCTTAGGTTGAAATGATGAGCTGGTCTTATCAAAACAAAATTCAACAGGGATACATGCAAAACCTAACTCTTTGACTAGCAAATAAAAAACTACATAATTATGGAATGGAATTACTTGAATTAACTTCAGTTTATGCTATGCTAGATAGATTAAACAAGGTAAGCAGATAGATGATAGATGGATAGATAGAGAAAGATGTATATGCCTGTCTTTTCCTCCTAACTGGTTTAATTGAATACAGTTTATACTTCAACAAAGAATGTAGTTGCTAAATAGCAGCAGTTAATTTAAACAACCTTTAAATTTGTTAGCAGCAAAATGAAGCAGGAAGGGATACAATAATAAAATGATCAGTCTTCCAATTCCACATGAACACAATGGAAATTACCATTACTTCTCTGTAGTAACATGTCACTAACATCTCTTTTGTGTGTGTAGCGTTTACCAGATAAGACACGTGTGTGTGTGCTAAGTCACTTCAGTCATGTCTGACTGTGCAACCCCATGGACTGTAGCCCACCAGTTTTCTCCGTCCACAGGATTCTCCAGGTAAGAATACTGGAGCAGATTGCCATGTCCTACCCCAGGGGATCTTCCCAATCCAGGGATCAAACCCGCGCCTCTTATGTTTCCTGCATTGGCAGGCAGGTTCTTTACCACTAGCACCACCTGGGAAGCCCAGATAAGACACAGGCAACAGAATAAAGGTACAAAGAACTCTTCTGGGGAATTTTTTTTTTTTTTTTTCAGGAATATAAAGGGAAGAATGGAAAAGAAAAATCCATCTCCAGTGTGTTTTTTCCAAGTGTAGTGAAGGCAGTTAGTGGTATAACTATCTCATATAGAGATGAGTCTAGAGGTTTCTTGATTATTTAATTAAAGGATAAAAAGATAAAAATCTTACAGAAACACAGCAAGATTCCTGAATTTCAGATGGAGTCCCAAAGCTGAGAGAATTTTCTTTCTTTTTTGTTTTCCTAAAGGGATCTTACAGAAGTTTTCATATAGGAGAGGCATATAGTAGGTAAACAAACTAGAGTGAGTTTAATAGAGGCACAGAAAAATTATTCAAAGAAATAAAACTGATTACCCTCAAATACATTTACATTATTTCTAGCTTTAAACTTGATATAACATTTCTTATGTGATTTGTATAGGGTTAAGCTCTTAATATTTATTAGTATTTTATAAGTGTTAAGTTTTTATATACTACTGAGATTCATCACTATGGCAGGAGAAAGGAATTTCTCCTATCTAAGAAAAATGCTGATTTGACACATTTGTAAAAGGAAAGAATTTGTATGATTATATTAAAGTTTGCCATCTAGTGACAAAAATCTCAAATTGCATTTCACTCCTCCAAGGGAAATCCAGCCCTCAGAGGATGAACCACTTTGCAGCAATTGTTCCTTTAAGTAATGTGATTTTTGTTTTAATCCCAATATATATACCTTTGAATGGGTGGATTTCTTTTTAAAGTGATCACTTTCAGGAGCTAAATATTTATTTCAATAATTTTTCCCATTATTAAAACTTTTATTTTTTCTAGAATTTCTCTTAAAAATTGTCCTCAGGGGCTGGGTCATTTTAATAGCTGTTAGTAGAACCAACCATTACTTGTGAAAGTCTACACTGAACACACTGTTCTGCTTGTTCCATTTAAATTCACCATCTGCTAGTATCTTCACAAAATCCAAATGATGGGTATATTTTTTATGTCTTTTTCATGGATGAGGAAAGTTGGGCCATAAAAGATATAATCAATTGGTCAAAATGGCACATACTACATAAGTAGCAAGGTAAGAATTTTAAACCAAAATCATTTAGACTTACAGTCAGTACACAGTGCCACCTCCCATTTAAGAGAGATGATATTCATATTCACATTGTGTTGAATCTTGCTTCTAGTAAATACATTTGATTTAAAAACCACAATAGAAAAACTATTTAAACTATGATTTGAAAATAATTGCCAATAAGATGGAACAGTTAATGTCCAAAATGAAGTCTTACTGAATATTAATCTTAAATTTTGTGTGTTTATGGCTAGGAAACTAGCTGTACAGAAAATTCCAAAGATAAATTGAAATATATATAATGCCTTTGAAGATGATTCCACTGATGAAGAGTGTGCCACTGAGTAAGTAGTCTTATTATTTATTTAAACAGCAAAAACTTACTATAATACACACCCATCCTTAAGGGATGGCTGTATATCAACACAGTGAATTGCGATCAATCCAGGAGCAAATTATTGATATTCTGTCCTATTTGTCCTATTTAAAGAATTGTCAGAATTTGAAGATCTCTGCAATAATTTGGATCGAAAGGTGTAAAACTCCTGCAGAGTATAAAAATTATTTGACTTAATGATTAGAAGAAAATTTTAAATCCACCATGAAAATTGAAAAAATCATTCCCAAAGAAAATTTCCTAGAATAAGTGTGTAATAAAAGTTCTAGTAAGCCAACTGTATATTTCAGACATAATCTTCACTTTAACCTAAATAAATAAATTACCTAGAATGGGAAATCATTTAACAAGCTAACATTTTTAGTCTATTTATTATGTATAAGCAAAGGGCATACACTGAGCTCTTCAATCTTTGTTGTTATTCACTTGCTCAGTCCTGTCCAACTCTTTGCGACCCATGGACTGCAGCACACCAGGCTTCCCTGTCCTTCACTCTTTCCTGGAGTTTGCTCAAATTCATGTCCATTGAGTCGATGATGCCATCCAAATCGTAAACAACAATATATACGTAGTAACATCTTTCTGTAGTGGATGCTATGGTAAGTTGTCCAGATGGAGCCACCCATAGCCCTCTTTCAGGACCTAGGTATTTATCCCTTCAGCTGCTGGAATGAAGGCTGCTAAAGCTTTGGACCTGATTGTTTCTCCAGAACGTGTTCTGTAGCCAGAGAGACTGCCTCACTCAAGTTTATGCCCCTCTTAGGGGAGAGTCCACATCGATGGAGTGGTCAGTGACCTGGCATCACAGCCCATATTGCTTGTGCTCCTTTAGGTTACTTCTGAAGCACCACTCTAGCTACAGATCTACCTAGGATCAGCTAAGAATTCTTTGTACTTCAATTTTGTCCCGTCATTTCCTTAGAGGTGCTATTCCTGTGAACAATCTCCAATACATCTCTTGAAGGCAAATCTCTGCAACAAAGTCTCCTTATAAGAAGCGTGACTTCAGACACATTTCTCTTGTATTAATGAAGAAACTGAAGGCTAGAGATCAAGAAGTTCAATAGTATTTACATCAATAACATAGAGTAAAGCTAGGATTTTATGTTAGAAAATGTGACTCCAAAGCTGCTGCTTTTAACCATCATGCCATTTTACATATTCTATTAAAAGCACCATATTAATTTCAACATAATCATAACATGATATTCTTATGAGAAAAAGTGCATTGTAGCAGCATAGGTAGGTTATTCAATAAAGTAAAGATCTGCCATGAAAACAATACATATATTTAACTCATTTTAAGAATATGAGAGTTTCTTCAAAAGTTTATATATGAATGCCTTGGAATTACAAAATATAAAGTTTATTAAAATCTTAATGCTTCTAGAATACACACAAGAAACACAAAAGACACTTTTTGACAGAATCCATAACATGCATTAATACTAATTTTGATTAATTAATAATATTGGCATTATGTCTTTACAGTAAGCCATACTCTGAAGTTCTTTCTAAGCAAGTACAGTTGTTTATCTGATTTAAATGCTCAAAACACATGTACTGGCAGGAATGAATGAACAAAAATAATGCACAAATATTCTTGGCATATTTAGTGAATTGTGAATAAAGAAGTGCCATGTTATGAACAATTCTTATCTTTAATGACTTCTATTGATAAGGGAAAGAAATTATTGGCAGAAATATCATTTTTTTAAAAGAAAGCACACATACACACAAAACAACAATACCCCCCTCAAAAAACAAAACAAAAACTTATCTCAACATAGAAAACCTCTCCACAAAGTCCAAAAGCAGAAACACTAAACCAAAATGTGATGCATTCCATAGACTGGTAATAAATTGGAAAGACAGATAGAAATCTTCCTTACTTATAAGCCAAGCAGATACAGCTCATTACATACATTTTTCATGATCAATAACGATAAGTCTCAAGTAAGATGACTTGACAGCACTTCTGTTATGAATAGTTTATGCTAACTCTACCAGGTAATTGGGATGACCATCTGCATCAGTTTACTGGCTCTATCCTAAGGAAAAACAAATTTGTCCTATTTTATTATAAGACATAAGCTAGTGGAAGTGATGAAATTCCAACTGAGCCACTTAAAATCCAAAAAGATGATGCTCTTAAAGTGCTGCATTCAATATGCCAGCAAATTTGGAAAACTCAGCAATTGTCAGAGGACTGGAAAAGGTCAGTTTTCATCCCAATCTCAAAGAACAATGTTAAAGAATATTCAAACTACCACACAGTTACATTCATTTCACATGCTAGAAAGGTAATGCTCAAAATCCTTCAAGTTAGACTCCAATAGTGCATGAACTGAGAACTTCCAGATGCATAAGCTGGATATGGAAAAGGCAGAGGAACCAGATATCAAATTGCCAACATCTGTTGGATCATAAATAAGCAAAGGAATTCCAGAAAAAAAACATTTGCTTTTGCTTCATTGACTAAACTAAAGCATTTGTCTGTGTGCATCACAGAAAACTGGGGAAAATTCTTCAAGAGATGGAAATGCCATACCACCTTACCTGCCTCCCCAGAAACCTATATGCAGGTCAAGAAGCAACAGCTAGAACCAGACATGAAACAATGGACTGATTCCAAATTGAGAAAAAAAAATACATCATGGATGTGTATCATCACCCTCCTTACTTAACTTCTTTATAGAGTACATCATGTGAAATGCCAGACTAGATGAATCACAAGCTGGAATCTTTCAGGGAAAAACATCAACAACCTCAGATACACAGATGATACCACTCTAATAGCAGAAAGCCAAGAGGAACTAAAGAGCCTCTTGATGGAAGTGAAAGAGGAGTGAAAAAGCTGACTTTTTCTCCTTGGAAGAAAAGCTATGACAAACCTAGAGAGCGTATTCAAAAACAGAGACCCCAGTTTGTGGATAAAGGTCCATCTACTCAAAGCTATGGTCTTTCCAGTGGTCATGTATGGATGTGAGAACTGGGCAATAAAGAAGGCTGAGGGTCAAAGAAATGATGCTTTCAAACTGTGGTGCTAGAGAAGTCTCTTGTGAGTCCCTTGGACAGCAAGGAGATTAAATCAGTCATTCCTAAGGAAATCAACCCTGAATATTCATTGGAAGGACCAAGGCTGAAGCTTCAATACTTTGGCCACCTGAATTGAAGAGCCGACTCATCGGAAAAGACCCTGATGCTGGGAAAGATTGAGGGCAGGAAGAGAAGGGGGCGACAGAGGAGGAGATGGTTGGATGGCATCACCGACTCAATGGACATGAGTTTGAGCAGACTCTGAAAGATAATGAAGGACAGGGAATCTTGGCATGCTGCAGTCAATGGGGTCATAAATAGACACAACCAGTGACTCAACAACAACATTTTTTAACAGGAGGTTGTTTTGCAATTTGGAGTAACATTCCCACTACAGTTAGACTCAAACCTTCCCACAGAAACTATCTTTCCTGATGATTTTATTTCAAAAAGATGGTGCCCAGGTCCTGAGAAAAATATTTCTGGGTCACAAGGCTAACAAAAGGCATAGGTAGTTTTCAAAGAGAGGAGAATTACTACAATGACGTCTAAAGTAAATGCTCTAAGAAAAAGAAAAGTCACTTCCCTTATTTTCAACGAGAAAATTAAGCCTTTTGTTTTTTATTTTTGCTTGTCCTTATGAAAGGAACAGCTAGGAAATAGTAGTCTAGGCACACTGTAGTTTCAAGAAACCTTAAAACAATTTCTATTTGTTTTTAACCATTTCCCCTGTGAAATGGAGTATTTCCTGCCTTATCTCAAGAAAGATGTCACAGGCATCAGCAATTACAGCCCTCAGGTATGAGCCAAAGAGCCCTAAGGGAATTCAGCAAGGAGAAGAATACCTGAGCCAGCAGTCTACAGATAAAGAACCTACCCGCCAATGCAGGTGACTCAAGAGATGAGGCTTCATTCCCTGGGTAGGGAAGATCCCTTAGAGAAGGAAATGACAACCTCCTCCAGGAGTCTTGCCTGGAAATCCCATGAACAGAGGAGCCTTGTGGGCTACAGTCCATGGGGTTGCAAGTGCTCATGCAGGCAATCACAACAACCATCAGACTGAAGCCATTCCCAACAGTAAGGAATGGAAGCACAAGATGTGAAAATGGGATACTGGCCCCAGATAGGTAAAGTGCTTATAAAAGTAATGATTTCAGTAAGCCTAGACTCTTGTACCTTCCCATATACAGAAAAGTGGTAAACCCCTTACTTGAAATATATGGTTTTCCTTAAATTGTAATAATCTTTTGATGTTTTCTCCCCTCACCTCCTCAGAACAGTTCTCTCAGGGTTCTTGAGATGCTGTTTCCTGGGCTTGAAATCTTAAAAAATATTACCACAAAATAAAATATAACTCTCAACTCCTAGGTTGTGACACTTTTTTAAGTTGACATTGCCATATTAATGAACAAATATTTTGTTACTTGGTACTTGGCTGCCTCTAAACATCTGAAACACACTCTTTATTCCTTTTAAAGTATTTATCATTTGAACCCAATAACCTATTTTGTGTAGAAAAGGATATAGAAAAACAGACATTTGTTTATAATTTGCTAAGGAAAGTGGAAACTACATGGGTGTGTACCAAAATATTAATTATACTCAAGAAACGAATAAAATAGAGACACCATTAGATTATTGATATTTAAGATTGGGACAGTATATCATTATTTGACCTTGAGTATTTTTCATTATTCTCTCTTGAAAATATTAACCAACTTCAAAATAAGTCAATGGATTATTGCACTTTGAGGGGAAAGAAAAACCGGTATGTTTAATGTGGAAGTGACATATGCTTCACCCTGCTTCCCTACTCTTGAAAGTCATTAATACTTAACTTAGTCTATTTAGAATTAATTATCTCCGGAATCACTGCTCCAATGACAATATTGTTAACCTACAGCCAGTGCCACAGATGGCTGAACTCAAATCTCTCCTTTCTTTGTTCTTTTTAAACCCAGTAAGCCTTTTTTCTCTTGGAGAAAAAAGATTATGTACATTATACCATACAGTCATATCTGCCAACAACAAAGGGTATGCTGTAACAATAATGCTTGAGAGATGGTGTAGAAAGACAGTATTTTAAAAGATGCCACTTTCAACACATACGTCTTTTCTGTTAAAAGACGTTCTGCAGAACAAAGCTCAGAACCCCGTGGAAATCAATTCCCATATGAATCTGCAAGCCCTCAAGGCTACTTCCCTGATCTTCTGTCACTAATTGTATTGACAGCTGGTAGTTCCTACTTTGAGACAATTTCTCTTCTCACTGCATATTTATTGAAACTTACCTTGTTGTAGTATTGACCTTACACCATCAGGAAGCAGTGAATAATAGCTAACTCCCCTGGGTCCTGACAGATGGTTTTAGTATTCAGCATTGCTGTCAGCATAGGACCTCACAGCATATGCAAGACAAAGGAACATTAGCCTCCAAAGGGAAAATGAAATGTTATCTGAATTAAAGGGGCAATGTGGCAATTCACATACAATATTTGTGCTTATTTCAAGGGTAAACTGTCTTCAGTTGCAAAATGATTTTCCAAATCTAAAGATGAAATACAAGTGGGCCAAATATGTGAACTATTAATTTATGTGCCAAAGTGAATCATGCATAGACAATAGATTCACAGAATTCTGTCTTTAATAAGTAAAATATCATAAAATATTCACATTTTAAAATAAAATATAAATAACTAAATACAATATTGTTTATTAAGTATGTATATTTTGTGATATTTAAGCAACACATAGGAGAAGGCAATGGCAACCCACTCCAGTACCCTTGCCTGGAAAAGCCCATGGACAAAGGAGCCTGGTAGGTTGTAGTCCATGGGATAGTGAAGAGTCGGACACGACTGAGCAACTTCACTTTCACTTTTCACTTTCATGCATTGGAGAAGGCAATGGCAACCCACTCCATTGTTCTTGCCTGGAGAATCCCAGGGACGAGGGAGCCTGGTGGGCTGCCATCCATGGGCTCCCACAGAGTTGGACATGACTGAAGCGACTTAGCAGCAGCAGCAGCAAGCAAAACATAATAATTAACAATAGTACACGGAAAACTCAAATCATTCACTTCTTAATGGACCTTTAATGTCAAGTGACTGTATATTATAAACATTTTAAATGAAATTTTTTAAATGTCATTCATTTGAGAAGAAAATATTTGAATCAAGTATTTATCTTTTTATTGATATGATATTCAGGCCCAAATTTGAATTACATTTTTAAATTCAAAACAAT
The DNA here is from genome assembly GCA_007570785.1 of Antilocapra americana. Lineage (NCBI taxonomy): Eukaryota > Metazoa > Chordata > Mammalia > Artiodactyla > Antilocapridae > Antilocapra > Antilocapra americana. Next base: position 9,657,315 of record ML662441.1, read on the forward strand.
GCATCTTCTATGACTAATTTTCCATTTCCATTCCCACTTTTGCTGGTTTCTTATAGCCCTGCATTTTACTTATCTCCCTGCTTCCCTTTGGTCCCTACTCCAACCCATTCTTCATTTTCTCAGCAGTATTGTCTGTCCCAAACACAGATCTGATTTTGCCACTTACTTGCTTAAAATTTTCCACTGATACTGAGTTTCCTAGAAAATAATGTTCAAACCTCTTAAAAAAAATTCAAGACCTTTCATGGTATGGCTTCTGGTTATTGTTTTTTCTCCTCATGACCAATTCCTACCCCAAGCTTTATTGAATTGCCCTGTGTAAATGTCCTATGAAGATCCCCAATGATCCATTCCTTTGTATCATTGCCTCTCATGGAATGTGACTTGCTTCTCACCAGCACATATGGCAAACATGATGGGATACCACAAGTTTTGACTGTTACATGGCAAAAGCAATGGGAAATAACTTTCACCATTACATTATATAAGACCAGCAAGAGAGAGAGATTTTTTTCTTGACTCTGAAGAAGGAAGCTGCCATGTTGTGAGAGCGTCTATGAAGAGGGCCACATGGAAGCTGACCGTAGTCTTGGCTAACAACCAGCAAGAAAATGGGAGCCTTAGTCAAACAACCACAGAAAATTAATTATGCCTATAATCTAAATACGCATGGAAATAGCTTCTTCCCCAATCAGTCCTCCAGATGAGAATGCACTCTGCTGATGCCTGGATTACAGCCTTGTGAGATTCTGAGCTAAGAATCCAGCTACACCATGCTCAGACTCCTGACTCACCGAAACTATGAGATTAAAAAAAAAAAGTGATATTTCAAGCTGCTAAAATTGTGCTAAATTCTTTATGCAGCAATAGATGAATACATGCTTTTAATCTCTTGAACTTTCTACACTTGTTCATACCTCTAGCCATTGCTCCTGGTACTATGTCCTTCCCACTATCTCTGACTCAAAACCTGTACATGGTCAAATTTTCATTTCATTATCTTCTCTTTGAAGATGTCACGGGCTTAAAATTTTAGAATCAAACACTTTTTATGGACTCCCATATAATGATCCTAAGTCAAATACATTATTTTATAAAATGTATATTTGCTAAGTGCCTGTTTCCTTACCTTTCCTACCCCCACAATTATGCATGTATATAAGTGTACACACACAGAGAAATGCCTGCAAATTATGATCTAATATATTGCAAAATAAGGAACTTCGATTTATTTCTATTATTCTACTGTCAAGCATAAGTGTATGTTTATATGCGTTAAATGAGTATTGTGCTGTGCTTAGTAGCCTCAGTCGTGTCTGACTCTTTGTGACCCCATGCTCTACAGCCCACCAGGCTCATATGTCAGTGAGATTCTCCTGGCAAGAATACTGAAATAAGTTGCCATACCATCCTCTGGGAGAATCTTCCTAACCCAAGAATCAAACCCTTGTCTCCTGCATCTCCTGCATTTCAGGTGGATTATTTACCACTGAGACACCAGAGAAGCCCTTTAATGTGTAATAGTAGTAGTTGTCACTCTTTCATGTACCAAAAATATTATATCAATTATAATAATATCCTGACATTAATACACACTATGTCCCAGGCACAATGCTAAATATATTTCATACATTTACATAAGGTAATGGTGATTACTCATATTTTAAATTTGAAAAAGCTGGACTTTGAACATGTACCTTGACTTGAGCTATTTTTAGACTTCCCCATCTAATTTATGCTCTACCTTTTTTTCTACCAAGTTTCCTTTGGCAATCTTCCCTCTTCCATTCCATGTATCATGGGAGGACAATCTTTAATGAATGTTAGTCCTCTCATATCACGTGGGAAGTCTCATGACTTGAGCTAGGCTAACCAGACTCTTCCCTCAGATTTCAAATGAGGGTAGTAGGACACAGCACACGATTCCCTTTCTGTCCATATATATTAATACATTATACTATCAACAAAATGCCAAACTTATAATAAAAACTGTGATGATTATTTACTGTGCTCCTCTAATAAAAAGGCTTATACTATTTTATATATTATTTTTCATGTATATTTTAGTTATATTATTATAGACAGACAGTAAATACATGTCAGCTGGTAAGCAGAGGTGGAAGCCTACACTCAAGAAGTTTATCCCTTAAAAAAGTCAAATAAAACTTTAGAATTCTATGTAGGTTGGTTTAGGGAGGAGTCAAGGACACAGAGAAATGCAATATTCAAATACTAACAAGCGCACTTCTAGGAATGCATATTTGAAACTTTCTTTGAACACTAGAGAAGAAAAAAATAGAGATTGAAACAGGATATAATAGTCATTGCAGACACAGGAACCACTTTATACTCTGCAGTTTTTCTCATGTGTACATATTTTTGCGATAATATTATTAACAAATAAAACAAGGGATACTTCTCATTTTTGAAAGGGCTAATAATCATGTTTAGGTATTTTAATTCCATGTTAATGCATTTTTTTTTTTACTTTAAGAATACCACAGGGTCTAAAGAATAAAATGAATTTTTTCTACACTATAGAAAATGCCAGTTTCATGTGATTGTATGGACAGGGAAAGTACTTGCCTCTATTTTTAATTTTGTGCTCTTTCAATATGAATATTTTTATAATAATTTGGAATGTAAGTTATATACAGTGTAGTCAACCAAACAGCAATGTTGTCATTTGTATAAAAGATCCATCAAAAAGGATATATGCATTTTTCCTGAGATGAAAGAGAATATGTTAATCCAAAAGGCTTTTTTAAAATATCTGCAGAATAAAGATATTCAGCAAGCTAGATAATTTAAAATTAAAAGCAGAACTAGAAGCAAGATACAGTCTTTGAAAAATAAGGCCATTTCAGTAGCTGATGTGTTTTCTGAACCGCAATATTTTTTACTTTTCTCTATTGATATTGAAATCATAAAAATTACAACAATAAATTATTTTTGTTGTATATAATATTGAGTAGCTTTTCTAATAAAATACAATTTGCATACATCAGTGGACTCCAACATATAATTTACTGCATCATATAAAGACAAGGTTAACAGTGTCCATTCTATAGTCAGTTTAAGGGCTACAGTTTGCATGCTGACCCAAATTCAACCACTAGTTTTATTTCAGCTCATTTTATTTCTTCACTCAATGCAGTATAACCATTTTCTGATGAATAACAGTGAATATATATATAGGCAACCTAAATATTTGAGTACTGTGATGCTTATATTGTTTTTTAGATCTCTGTAAAAAAGTCGAAATCTACATGTCCATTTCATTTTGTGTTGTAGAAATAGATCAAGAAAAATAGAAATTTTCACATTATCTAAAGTGAATGAAAAACTTTACTTCCCTGAGACTAAAATGAAGTTTAAGGATACAGATGGATATATCACATAATGTTAAGGTTGGAAGGTACATAAAAGATCATTAAGAACAACTCTCTTATTTTATAAGCAAGGAAACTGAGTTCTAAAAACATAACTGACTTCCCTGGAGTTCTAAGAAAACAGTTAACTTCTAGGTTCTCCCTCAGTCATACTCACTTGGTAAAAATATCAACCCATATGTTATGGGTTGAATGTGTTCCCTTACGAAAGTAAACATTTTGACACCCTAAACCCCAATATTTCAGGTATGACCTTATTTGGAAACAGTTTCCATCCAGATGTAAGTAGTTAAATTAGAGATCATACTGGAGTAAGGTTGGTCCTTATTTTAATGTATCTGGTGCCTTTATAAGAAGATAGCCATGTGTAGACAAAAACAAGCAGAGAATGCCATGTAACTACAAAGGCAGGAGTTGAAGTTATGCAGCTATAAACCAAGGAATTCCAAAGATGGTCAGTAAACCACTAGAATCTAGGAGAAGGCCAGAAAAGCTTGCCCTGTAGGTTTCAGCTGAAGCTCCAATACTTTGGCCATTGACTCATTGGAAAAGACTCTGATGCTGAGAAAGATCGAGGGCAGGAGGAGAAGGGGACCACAGAGGAGGAGATGGTTGAATGGCATCATTGATTCAATGGACATGAGTTTGAGCAAGCTCCAGGAGATAGAGGAGGATAGGAAAGCCTGGCGTGCTACAAGTCCCTGGCATCACAAAGAGTCAGGCATGACTTGGCAACTAAACAACAAAAAGGCTTCAGAGGGTTCATGACCCCATTATCACTTTGATTTCTTACTTCTAGCCTCAAGAAGTGGGAGACAATAATAATTTCTGTATCTTTAGGCTACCAGGTTTATGGTACTTTGTGATAGTAGCTGTAGGAAAGTAATATACCAGGTCAACTTTTTAGTTGTGTATAGGATCACCTGAAAGGGTGGAGAAAATCACACAGTTGTGTGGACTTTTCTTATTTTAATTCATAAGTGCAAAGTTCAAAAGAACACTTCATAACAATCCTACTTATATTATATTTCATAGTGAGTGCATTTTCCAACATACTATATGGGTGATTTCACAAAATCTGTCTTCTAAGTTCTCCAAAACACTCTCACCCATTTATCACCATTTATCATCTTTATAATTCACTGAGGAAATGGAAGCAATTTAAAGAGACCCTTCATCTCCTACCACCAGATCTACAAATATGACTAAACCTATACACATATTTTTCACTTGTATGCATACATATATTCTTTGTCTTCCTGTTACAGAGCAGAAATATCTCTGTTTCTCAACACACCTCTGCCCAGTATGCCCCTTATGCATTCCCTTTCTATTAAATATTATTTTGTTCTAATATTATTTTGTAATAAAAAGAAAGACAACACTAGCATTATTTTATAAAAAGCCAAGATAAAGCAAAACTTCCTATTTACCATGAGTATCTGCCCAGATAGTTCCCTCTTCTCCTTTTCAGAAAAAAAATATTTTTTTTATGTACTTTTTTTTAAAATATACATCTCTAGATCCTCATATCCTTTTTGCTTTTTAACCTCCACATTTCTGACTTCTGTCCTCTGTCATCACTGTAATGTCTTTTATCAAGTTTGCCAAAGACCTTCATATTGGCCAATTCATAGGGACCTGTTTATTGTCATCATAGAATATTTCCTGAAAGTTTCTTTAGGGTTGACCACTCCCTCATTTTTGAAATATTTTCTTTTCCTGGACTTCTTAACTTTGCATTTGATGGGTTTTCTTCCTACCCCTTGCCTATTCCTTCATAGTCTCCTTTGCTGAGTATATTCCTCTATACTTTCTCTCAATGCAACAGTTTTCAGTTCTTTATATCAATAGCATGTTTCCAAAACTTTCATCTGATTCCATGGCTCCATACTGGTAACTTCCAAAATTGTACTCTAGCGATAGAAACTAATCTGATTTCTAGACCTTTACATTCATGTGCCCAACTGCTTGAAGTCTCCAGTTGAAATTTGATAGGTAGCTGAAACATAGGACATTCAAACTGAAATGGCTCCCCAAACCTATTTCTTCTCCATTCTTTCCAATCTCAGAAAGTACCACCATAAAGTTCAAAAGCCTGGAAGGTTACACTTAATATCTCTATTTTCTTTCCCCTATCTCCATATTCCAACCTAAGTTTTATTGATTACAACTTTAAAAATATCCAAAATATAGGCACTTCTCATTATTTCTTTTGCCATCCATTTTCTAGGACTGCATCATCTTTGGCCTCAATTATTGAAGTGGCCTTCTACAAAAATCCATGGGTGCCTATTCACCACCCTAAAATTTGTTTTCCAAACAGCATCAAGACAAATGTCACAGACAAATGTCTGAAGGCAAATCTAGCCTGGAGACATTTAATTTTAATTATGTGTGAGTGTCTTCAGAAAAAGAATATGCCCTCCAATTTATTTCAGCCCTTCCCATTTGTGTACAGCCAAGTCTTTCTCTCCCATTATGCTACCTGACTCTATAGTCAACTGCATTTGGATTCTGATTACATATCATCTTTAAAAATGTAAACCCATTCAACTCACAGACTGAGTAAAGCACATTACCCTCCCTAATGTGGGCAAGCATCATCTAATTTGCTGAAGACCCAAATAGAATAAAAGACTGAGAGAAAGAATTCTTTTTTTCTCTTCTTGACTATCTTTGAACTGGGGCATTGGTCTTCTCCTGGCTTTTGACTCAGACTGGAGCTATACCATCAGCTCTCTGAGTCTAGTCTTCTCAGCGTCCATAATCACGTTAGCCAGTTCTTTATCGTAAGTCTCATATTCATCCATCCGCTCCTCTCTCTCTCATATGTACATATGCATATGTAAATAAATAGGGCTTCCCAGCTGGCACTAGTTGTAAAGAGGCCACCTGACAATGCAGGAGACACAAGATGTGGAATCAATCTATGGGTTGGGAAGATACCCTGGAGTAGAAATGGCACCCCACTCCAGTATTCTCGTCTGGAAAGTTTCATTGACAGAGAAGCCTGGTATACTATAATCCATGGGGTCACAGTGTTGGACATGACTGAGCAGGCAAGATGCATATAAATACATATATGTAGAGACATGTGTATCTCCTGTCGGTTTGATTTCTCTGAGGAACCCTGACATATACAAACATACATATATATTTATGCATATACATGCATTAACACACAGCTCAGTTGGTAAAGAATCCTCCTGTGATGCAGGAGACCCCGGTTTGATTCCTCGGTTGGGAAGATCCCCTGAAGAAGGGAATGGCTACCTGCTCCAGTATTCTGGCCTGCAGAATTCCATGGATTAAGTCCATGGGGTTGCAAAGAGTCAGACATGACTGAGCAACTTTTACTCACTCACTCATACATTAACACTTCACCAGATATATTTTGCTTGACGTCAAGTAGGAATTAACTAAAAGTTAAAGGTGCCTTTCAATTTATTCTAAGAATTTAGGGTATGAAATATGGTTACTATGTCAAGAAAGAAAGTGAAGTCACTCAGTTGTGTCCAACTCTTTGGGACTCCATGGACTATAGCCTACCAGGCTCCTCCATTCATGGGATTCTCCAGGCAAGAATACTGGAGTGGGTTGCCATTTCCTTCTCCAGGGGATCTTCCTGACCCAGGGATTGAACTTGGGTCTCCCTCATGGTGAGCAGATGCTTTACCCTCTGAGCCACCAGGGAAGTGATGAGTAAATACAGAGTGACTAGAACAGTTGCAATAACTACTTTATATTTGAGTCCGGAATCAATCACCTTTCCCAGGGATGTGATTAACAGTGGCCATGGGAAACTGGCCTCAGTCCCACTCTGCCTTCAGCCTAGCTTTGCTGTAAGCCCACAGCACATCACTGTGATAGAAGTGATAGAAGACAGTACAATCATTGGAATAAGCAATGGGAATTTCTGTACCATTATCTTCTAAAGGTAAGGGACATACACCCAAATATTTGGCATTTTGTTTGAAAATCATTGCTGAGGAGAAAGTTTATCATCTGATAATTAATAGCCTATTAAAACCCTATGGTCATTAAGAATAATGGAAACAATTGCTTCTAAAATGATGACAAACAATGAGAGATTATTCATTCAATAGTGAAAAAAATTAAATAAAATTTAACCTAAATTTTAAAAAATACTGTTTGCCTGGTTGTATTCTAAGATCTTAATATTGTATGATTTAATTAAATCCCCACAAAACCCTATGAGTTAAGTGATGCTATTTTATCACTTATAGCCTAGGAAACATGCTCTCTAAGGCTGAAGCACTTGCTCAAGGTTAAAAAGTCACTGACATGATTCACACCTAGATACAAGGAACTCCAGTGCCCCAATCCCATGCTACATAACTAGCCACTAAAAGGAGTATGTTAAGAAATAAGCTTACCAATATGATTTTAGCAATTTTTATTTATTTATATATAAGTTGGCACTATTAACATTTTCTAAGAGCTAGGCAGGGATTTGTATTAAAAATGTAATCTGACATCATAGAACTTTTAAAAATTACATGGAGTTTTCCATATCTAAACAGATTAAATATGTTTGCTTAACAAATGTGTGTATTTTTTTAAAAAAATGTATTAACATAATTTATCAGTTATAAGGAGATTAGAATAATTTAATAAATGAATTATCCAAGACTATTTAAACCAGCCAAATCCCAAGCAAATTTGTAATTTTGTGCACTAGTTCAAACACACTCTGCTTAATGAAACAAATAAATATATGGCAACAACAGTCAATTATCATGACTGTTTAAGAATAACATAGACATAAGTAAACATTAAATGTATTTTGGTCATTTCAAAATGACTTTGGTATGATTTTCATTAACTTGTTTTCTTTTAACCTATTTTTTTCTTTTCAAATATTATTGAACTCTAAAATTCTCTTCACATTTCTAAAAATACTTTGAAATTATACATGGATGGCTATGAAGTGAAAATTGCTCAGTCGTGTCTGACTCTTTGCAACCCCATGGACTATGCAGACCGTGGAATTCTCCAGGCTAGAACAGTGGAGTGGGTACCCTTTCCCTTCTCCAGGGGATCTTTCCAACCCAGGGATTGAGTCCAGGTCTCCAAAATTGCAGGAGGATTCTTTACCAGCTGAGCCACAAGGGAAGCATGGATGGCTATAGTATTCTCTTATTTTGAGAGAGATTTATTTAATAGTAAGACAAAATTCAGGGAAAAGTCCTTATTTTGACTATTTAACAAAGTCAGAATGAGAGCCAATATTTTAAAGTAACTATACTTTTTAAATAAGGTATATAAAAGATCAATTTTTCTTGTTTATAACCAACCAATAATAATATAAATCACAAAATAGACTTCAAAATGTCACATCAAATGGCTAATGGAAAGCAATATCTGTTAGTACTGATTTAAGAGATAGTATCTAAATAATTTGGGCCTCCTATTGATTTTCTTTCAGAATATCAAATGTTCCTTATAACAAAGTCAATATGGCACTTTATAAGACGTTTGACCAAGTGTGAGGCCATTGTCTAGGCAGCACTTTCAGAAATATATCCATTCCATCCTTATTTGGTTACTCCTATCAATTTGTTAAAAGAGATATTTATTTGAAGAATACAATGGACAAAATATTTTTGCAAGTATAGGACAGATATTTTGACGACTAGTTAGCAATGAAAAAAGGATGACAAGTAAATATGAAATGAGAGATACATACCCATTATGATCCATTCAGTTCAATTCAGTCGCTCAGTCATGTCTGACTCTTTGCAACCCCATGAACAGCAGCACACTAGGCCTCCCTGTCCTTCACCAACTCCCAGGGCTTGCACAAATTCATGTCCATCAAGCTGGTGATGCCATCCAACCATCTCATCTTCTGCCATCCCCTTCTCCTCCTGCCTTCAATCCTTCCCAGCATCAGGGTCTTTTCCAATGAGCCAGTTCTTCGCATCAGGTGGCCAAAGTATTGGAGTTTCAGCTTCAGCGTCAGTCCTTCCAATGAATATTCAGAACTGATATCCTTAGAATTGACTGATTTAATGTCTTTGCAGTCCAAGAGACTTTCAAGTCTTCTCCAACACCACAGTTCAAAAGCATCAATTCTTCAGCACTCAGTTTTCTTTAGTCCAACTCTCACATCCATACATGACTATTAGAAAAACCATAGCTTTGACTAGATGGACCTTAAAATTTACATTAGGAAGATTGTTTTTAGAGGCTATTTTTTAAAATATACTAACAAACAATCAAAAACAAATGAACTATTGATATTGTAATTCAAATTTCTGAAAGGAGAATAACTACTGCCATTTCCATGGACTTTTTATGTTTTAGCATGAACAGAAGATTGATGGCAAAATTTGAGCTTTTTTTGATTCCATATTGCTGAGTCCATATTGAAGACATTATAACTGATACTAAAATTAACTTTAAGAAACAAAACATTGTGTCATAAAATATGATTGTTATATATTCAATAAGGGTAAAAGGTATATTAGGTTAACAAAAAAAAGTAAATCTTTGGATTAAAAGATAATTTAAAACTAACATTCTATGATACTATTTTTCAATGGCATTTTCATATTTTTGTATACACACATACTTACAACATAATAGATCAATCATACAGTCAGTACCAATGTTTGGTTATTGATTGTCCTAACTGACATTGTTCATCACAAAAGTAATAATAGGGTTTCTTAGTACATTAAAATCTAGTAAAAATTACTTCTAAGGGAAGAGAACAGATAGCCTGTCCTTGTTCACACGAAACACATAGTGTGACTCCTTAATGGGTTTTACAAAGGAGGAATGTGGGGGTTATAAAAGCTCAGGGTACCCACAGAGTAAGAAATTCAATTTCCAGAAGGCATACTTTAAAGACAGACTGGTAAGGCAGAGATAATTCCTCTAAACTTGCTTGAGGGTCTAGACTTCACCAGGAAATCTCAGTCTCTGTGTTATGGAGCCCATATACAAAGTAAGCTAGGGCAAAGACAAGAATGTGCATTTGGCTGGGGCATGCCCCCCATTGTATTTCTTAGGGGTCTACATATGGTAGAGAAGGGTGAGTTGCCAAAAGAAAAAACTGTATATCAAAAAATGTGTAATAAATATGGAGATCTTTATAATTCATCTACATAAAGCCAGAACTGGGCCTCATATCTGAAATAGGACATTAAGTTGAAGAGCAATGCGTTCTATTTTCATGGCTTGGAGAGATTAAGAGCCAAGAGTAAATCAGGCCAGCACAGTGATTATAGTTTGGCACGTCTCAAATTTGGTTCTACAATGTTTCTTCTATTTCCCCATATAATTGTAAATTTCCTAAGAATTGTTTGTTCCTTTACTTTTATAACCAAGGGTATAAACTGCCTGAAATATTGCTTTAAATTATGTATCAAATACAATACTATTGTATATTTAAGTAAAGTATATATGCCTTAGAGAACCCTACGAAAAAAACAGAAATAACTAGAAATGTATTTATGAATCAATAACATCTCAGCATACAATATTTTTTGTCAGAATGTATCTCTATGAACTATATGTGAAGTACATAGTAATATTTAAATAATTTTAACATGTAAAAACAGGTGTCAATGAATGTCCTGTCCTTTTACTGCTGAAACTACCTTTTCTTATTTGGTATTATTTAATTTCATAAACAATGTTCTCTTTGATTTTTTTTTCTAATTTCTGGTCTTCTGAGAAAAAAAATGTTAAGGAATTTCCCACAGAGGAAAACAGAAAGTTTGAAGAATCTTAATGGCATTGCAACATGTATGCTTAGGATAAAATATTTCATAACATCGTTTGCAATAAAACAGAAATTTAAATTCTTACAGTAATATTAAAACTACCCCCAATACCCATTGATGTATTTTATCATATTTCTCATCAAAATTGGCTCTTTGGATATATAGCCTTCCAATATTGAAATATACTAGACATGAGCAATTATGTACATTCCAATTCACTTGTTGAGGTCTAGTTTATGAGAGCATAGTGCTTATCCTCTCTCAAATTCTCTAAAGCAACTTGGGAATTCAGTCAAAAAAGACACATTTAGGATACTTATATCTTTTCTTATTTCAAAGTATTCATAATTTACAGAAAAGAAAAAGGTTAAAATAGTTTGCCTACATCTGAGTTTGACATGTAAGACCTCCACAACAGAGTACCACTTCTCTACCTAAATCCCTGGATAGAACTAACCATTATGTGATACTAAAGATGTACACATTACTGTATTTTCATATGTAAACTTCACATAGACAACAAAATATTTTCAACTGTATAAAATTGGGCTAAAGTACCAATTTATTTCATCATCAGTTTCCCAAACATCTTATTTACCACTAAATCAATAATGTGTCACTTTTATATTCACACTAGAATGGAACATTTATTGTATTGTGATTCATCATGCAACATAAGAGAAAACTTTTTATTTGTTTATAGTTACAGGCATATCATAAATACAGTTAACAAAGGGTAGTTTTAAATAAGCGTCTGTATATTTACTCCACATGAAGAAGTGTGGTAGAGTTTATTAAACATTCACAACAGCACACAGAACAGGTTTTATCCTCATCTGACTTTATATTAAATGGGGAAACAATACATAAACTTCAGAAAGATAGCTCATAGTAAACGAGAAGAAGGAATAAGCGCTAAGTCAGAAACATGACCAGTAACTTACATAGGCCACGTGAGTAAGGAGACAAAATTCTGTGCTGAGATTTTTCATAGAGGGTGCAGAAAACAATGGTATTTTCATAAAAGTGCCTTCGTTTTCTAAGACTATAAGCTACAGAAATAAAATGCACTTTAGGCTGGAGCTCTGATTAAAGACTTTCGTGGTGGCTCAGATGGTAAACTCATCTACCTACAATGCAGGAGACCCGGGTTGGATCCCTGGGTCAGGAAGATCCTCTGGTGAAGGAAATGGCAATCCACTCCAGTACTTGCCTGGAAAATCCAGTGGACAGAGGAGCCTGGTGGGCTACAGTCCATGGTTCACCAAGAGTTGGACACTACTGGCCAACTAAGCACATTATCACCACAATTATATTTTAAAGTCATAACCCAATATTGATTTGAAGTCTTGATAATATTCACAATAATATAAAAGCAACACATTGCCAACTCCCAAAAACTTTACAATTGTTTTGTTTAATGTACTAAAGTTAACCAAGTACTGAGATGTATGTCTCCACTACCACAAGTTACCTTTTCTATCCTTTAATTAGCACATCATCGTTTTGATAGTAGGCTTCCCTGGTGGCTCACATGGTAAAGAATCTGCCTGTCATATGGGTCACCTGGGTTGGGAATGGAATGGCAACCAACTCCAGTACTCTTGCCTGGAAAATCCCATGGACAGTCCATGGGGTCACAAAGAGTCGGACACGACTGAGCGACTTCTCTTCACTTCACTTCACTTGTTAGACTGAACAGTCTCAGATATGGTGAGCCATGCCAATTTGGAGAATTAATATGGATGGTACTTGGCTTTGTAGGAGTGTAGAAAACAATTTTGGGGTAGACAGTGAAAGGCCTTAACTGTTCGCTTAAGGCATAATTGATTCATTCTTCTAATTTGGCAAGTCGTTGAAATGATTTTCTCTTGAGGCCTTTGTGCATAGTTTTTTTTTTTTCCCTCTAATACTATGAGACATTTATTCTAATCATCCCCACCCATAATTCATTTTGAACTCAGAAGAATCAGGTCCCAATAATAGAACTTTTGTCCAACAGAGTAATGTGCTGTTGAGATAGAAACCTTTAGAAAGTATTATCAGAGTTCTCAAGAACCATCTTCTGAATGGTTGAAAACCTGGCAGAAGTGCTTAATTCAAAAAGCATCTGATTTGAAAACAACTTTTTATAAAAAGAAAGTGTCCTGATGCCACTGCTCTTGAAGTATCATATGGGTATATTCAATACTACAGTAATACTGTAGTACAAAATCAGCTAAGAATCTGTAGAAAGAAGAAAGAAATTATATGAGGACCAGATTTCCAGGTAGTCATAGCCCAGTTTCCATACAGAACATCATCCTTAAAATGTTTGTACCATTTCCTGTATTTGAGATACACTATGCATCAGCCACAGAACTTTTCTAAGACTTTTAGTAGGTGAGTAAAATTGGTATGTTAGGAAGGCTGATCTTTCTACAGTATGTAAGACGGGTCATTGAGGGTGGCGGATAGAAACTAAAACAAGTTACTACATGAAAAATGAAGTGATTTGGTCTAACCTATTGGCTTTAGCAATGAGGTTTTTTCAACAAATCGTACTGTGTGAAATAAAATGAACTTTGAAATAGTGAAATAGTGATATTGGGTTACTTGTAGATTTAATCATGAAAGAAGCTATGGGATGAAAATGAGATAGCTTTATTTATCATCAACTTGAGGTGGAGTAAGAAAATGTGACTTATAAGAAGCTATAAATATATAGTCCCAGTCACATTTCTAAGATTCATTTCTTGTTGTTTGTTTGTTTCCCTATTTTGACTGTATCAAAGGAATAAGTGGAAATTTGGTAGTTTTCAAATATGAAGTTAATGTCAAGACTCGTCAAGCCAGTCATTTTAGAATTAGTATAATTGAATGAAAGGTGATGTGGAGATGCTCATCCTTCTGTTTCAATTATTTGATAAAGATTTTTTTTAAAATGCAAGGTCTGGATCTCAAACTTAAAAATTCCACGAGTTCCAATTCTTCAACCCCTCATATCAATATTTTGTGTACCATTCATCTACAGAAATGTTAATAAATATATTAAAACTAAGTTTAGAAATACTTCCAAATTGCACTTAAATGCAGTTTATACTTCTCTTTTTCAAGTCTAAATATAATGCCTAAAGTCAGGTTAAGTATTTAGAACTCTCTGAGCTATCTTGTTTAGGAGAAGGCACTGGCAACCCATTGCAATATTCCTGCCTGGAAAATCCCATGCATGGAGGAGCCTGGTGGGCTGCAGTTTCATGGGGTCTAAGAGTTGGACGCTACTGAGCAACTTCACTTTCACTTTTCACTTTCATGCATTGGAGAAGGAAATGGCAACCCACTCCAGTGTTCTTGCCTGGAGAACCCCAAGGACAGGGGAGCCTGGTGGGCTGTCGTCCTTGGGGTCGCACAGAGTCGGACACGACTGAGCAACTTAGCAGCAGCAGCAGCAGAGCTATCTTGTTTATTCCTTCGAAAATTGCATTACAGTCCCAACTGGCAAAGTTCAGTTTTAAAATCTAAACAACTAAACGTCTTAGGCTGCTTGAAAGAATCTTAAATACATATATTCATAAAGACTCTGTGCAATTTTAATCTAGAATACTCAGGCTGTATATGCATTACAGGCATAAGCTTTGAATCTGCAGAATATAAAACCACATTATAAAACTGTGTACAATGTTTTACTTATTTCAGATAGGGAAGAAAGAAAACATAAAGTGGCTTCTCTAGTGATGCTGGCAGACCATTTTCTAAAATTCGGTTCTCATAAAGATACATCACAGAAAATGAAAATTTATAAAGAACTTTAATGACATTTGTCATGCAAAAACAAAACCAGAATTCATAAACCATAAATTAACAAAAATACATGTGCTATAATCAGTAAAATAAGATTATTTTCAAGGATATATTTGAAAGCTCAGTCTGTAGGTTGGAGGAAGTACAGTGCAGTGGAATGAACCTCCTCTCTGGAATCAGAGCAATGAGTCAGAATACCTGCACTTACACTGTATGATTTTTGGCAACTAAATTGTCCTTTTAGGATAGTAGTTTCTAGTAGAAGCTCTGTCCAGTTATTGGATGAACAAAATAATATAAATGCAGTTCCTGCCACATAGAAAATTCTGAATAGTTACCATTCCCAGTGTACAAGCAAACAATTGCATATTTCACCTATCAAACAAAAAAAAAATAAAACTTGACATATCTTCCCCAATCAAGTGTTTGTGGACAGACAAAGCAATCATTAACTACCACATATACCAATGAGGGGAGATGTTATGAACTGAATCTGGTGAAACTGAGAAAACTGAAACCCTATCAAGTAACATTTTTTATCATGAGACCAGACATCAAACACAAAAAAACACCCAAATATGCAAGGAAACACAAACATGTGGAAGCTAAACAATAAATAAGCAATAGATCAGAGAAGAAATCAAAGAAGAAATTTTTTAAAATACTGGAGATAAGTGAAAACAAAACCATGACTATCCAAAATCTATGGGGTGCACAAAAAGACAGTTCCAAGTTTTCAGTGCTATAAGCCTAACATAGAAAAAAAAGAAAAATCTCAAACAACTTAATCTTATACCTAAAATAACTAGAAAAATAAATAAATAATAAATTAACTAGAAAAATAACAAACAAAATGCAGTTAGTAGAAGGAAAGAAAGAAAAAAGATCAGAGTAGAAAAAGAGATTTAAAAAAAAAGAAAGCATAAGTCCATAAGATTGATAAAACCAAAAGCTGGTTTTGAAAAAGACAATTTATAAACTTTTAGCCAGACTAATGAAAGAGAAATAGAAAAAGAGGAGAACCTTAATCATTTATATATATATATATACACAACAGGTAAATAGGTGACCAAATTGGGAACACTAAGCAGTGGCCACAGGACTGGAAAAGGTCTTTCCAACCTCAAAGAAAGGAAATGCCAAAGAATGCTCATACTACCACACAATTGCACTCTTCTCACATGCAAGTAAAGTAATGCTCAAAATTCTCCAAGCCAGACTTCAGCAATTATGTGAACTGTGAATTTTCATATGTTCAAGCTGGTTTTAGAAAAGGCAGCAGAATCAGAGATCAAATTGACAACATTCACTGGATCATCAAAAAAGCAAGAGAGTTACAGAAAAATATCTATTTCTCCTTTTTTGACTATGCAAAAGCCTTTGACTTTGTGGATCACAATAAATTGTAGAAAATTCTGAAAGAGATAGGAATACCAGACCACCTGACCTGTTTCTTGAGAAACCTGTATACAAGTCAGGAAACAATAGTTAGACCTGGATATGCAACAACAGACTGGTTCCAAATAGGAAAAGGAGTAAGTCAAGGCTGTATCTTTTCACCCTGCTTATTTAACTTCTATGCAGAGTACATCATGAGAAACACTGGGTTGGAGGAAGCACAAGATGGAATCAAGATTGCCAGGAGAAATGTCAATAACCTCAGTTATGCAGATGACACCACCCTTAGGGCAGAAAGTGAAGAGGAACTAAAGAGCCTCTTGATGAAAGTGAAAGAGGAGAGTGAAAAAGTTAGCTTAAAGCTCAACATTCAGAAAAATAAGATCGTGGCATCCGGTCCCATCACTTCATGGCAAATAGATGGGGAAACAGTGTCTGACTTAATTTTTCTGGGCTCTAAAATCACTGCAGATGGTGACTGTAGCCATGAAATTAAAAGACGCTTACTCCTTGGAAGGAAAGTTATGACCAACCTAGACAGCATATTAAAAAGCAGAGACGTTACTTTGTCAACAAAGGTCCATATAGTCAAAGGCTATGGTTTTTCCAGTGGTCATGTATGGATGTGAGAGTTGGACCATAAAGAAAGCTGAGTGCCCAAGAATTGATGCTTTTGAACTGTGGTGTTGGAGAGGACTCTTGAGAGTCCTTTGGACTGCAAGGAGATCCAACCAGTCCATCCTAAGGGAGATCAGTCCTGGGTGTTCATTGGAAGGTCTTATGTTGAAGCTGAAACTCCAGTATTTTGGCCACCTGATGAGAAGAACTGACTCATTTGAAAAGACCCTGATGCTGGGGAAGATTGAAGGAGAAAGGAGAAGGGGATGACAGAGGATGAGATGACTGGATGGCATCACTGACTCAATGGACCTGAGTTTGGGTGGGCTCTGGGAGTTTGTGATGGACAGGGAGGCCTGCCGTGCAGCTCATGGGGTTGCAAAGAGTTGGACACGACTGAGCAACTGAACTGAACTGAACAACAGATACCACAGAAATACAAAGAATCAAAAGAGATTACTGCCAACAAGCAAATGCCAATAAAATTGATACCCCTGAATAGCTGTCTCCAATCTTTTTGGCACCAGGAACCCATTTTGTGGAAGACAAAGTTTCCGTGGACTGGGGCGGGAAGGAGGGATTGTTTGGGGTTAATTTAAGCATATCACATGTATTGTGAACTTTATTTCTATTATTATTACATCAGTTCTACCTCAGATTATCAGACATTAGATCTAGAGCTTGGGAAAATCCCTGATCTAGAAGAGAAGAACAAATTGCTAAAAAGGCAAAACCTACTAAGATTGAACCAATGAAACAGAAAACATCAACAGACCAATTATCATTAATGAAATTGAATCTGTAATTTAAACAAACAAAACAAAACAAAACATCCAAGAGAAAAATAGGCAAGGACCAGATTGCTTCACAGATGAATTCTAACAAACATTTACAGAAGAGTTAATGCTTACTCTCAAAAATATTCCCAAAAAATGCATCAGAATATCTTTGGAACTTATTTTATGAGGCCTGTGCCATCTGGTACCAAAACCAGACAAGAATATTTACAAGAAAAGAAATTATAGGTCAATGATACTGATGAATACAGAGGTAAAAATTTTCAACAAAATATTAGCAAACCAAATTAACAGTACATTAAAAGGATCACACTCCTTGACCAAGTAGGATTTATTCCAGAGATTCAAGCATGATTTAGTAGCACAAATTCACCATTAAGATATGCCAAGAAATAAACTGAAGAATAAAAATCACATGATCATCTCAATAGATGTACAAAAATCTCTTGACAATATTAAACAGCCATTCATGATAAAAAAAAAAGAAGCATCAAAAAAGTGGGTATAGAGGCAACATACCTCAATATAATAAGGCCATATATAATAAACCTACAGCTAACATCATACTTCAACAGTGAAAAGCTAAAAACCTTTCCTTTAAAATCAAGACCAAGACAAGTATGCTCACTCTCTACACTTTTATTTAACATAGTGTGGGAAGTACTGATCACAGCAGTCACAGAAGTAAAAGAATCCAATCGGAAACAAAAAAGTAAAACTCTCACTGTTTGTAGCTGTGTGTGCTTAGTCGTGTCTGACTCTTTGAGACCCCATGGACTGTAGCCTGATAGTGGAATTCCTCTGTCAATGGAATTTTCCAGATAAGAATACTAGAGTGTGTTGCCATTTCCTCCTCCAGGGAACCTTCACAACCCAGAGATTGAACCACATCCCCTGCATTGGCAGGCAGATTCTTGACCACAACACCACCTGAGAAGCCCTGTTAGCAAATGACATGACACTATACATAGAAAATCCTAAAAATGCCACAGAAAAACCTCTAGAGCTAATCAATGAATTAAGTAAAATTGCCAGATACAAAATTAATATACAGAAATCTGTTATACACTAACTGTATAACACTAAATCTGCTATATACTTTATTTTTATACACAACAATGAACTATAAGAAAGTGAAATTAAGGAAAGTGTCATTTGCCATCACATCAGAAAGAATAAACTATGTGACAATGAATCTATCTAAAGAGATATAATATCTGTTCTGAGCAAACTGTAAGATATTGATGAAAGAAACTGAAGGTGACACTAACAGAAAGATACCAGGTTCACAGATTGGAAGAATATTGTTAAAATGACCATACTATTCAAGGAAACTATGGATTCAATACAATCCTTATCAAAGGACAGAGGATGAGATTGTTGGATGGCCTCACTGACTCAATGGACATGGGTCCAGGAGTTGGTGATGGATAGGGAGGCCTGGTGTGCTGCGGTTCATGGGGTCGCAAAGAGTCAGACACGACTGAGCGACTTCACTTTCACTTTTCACTTTCGTGCATTGGAGAAGGAAGTGGCAACCCACTCCAGTGTTCTTGCCTGGAGAATCCCAGGGACGAGGGAACCTGGTGGGCTGCTATCTATGGGCTCGCAGAGTCGGACACGACTGAAGCGACTCAGCAGCAGGAGCAGCCACTGTTCTCCCATTTAGAGTTCTACCTGGTGCTTCTTGACCTGCATAAATATTTCTCAAGAGGCAGGACAGGTGGCCTGGTATTCCCATCTCTTGAACAATTTCCATAGTTTTTTGTGATCCACACAAAGGCTTTGGCAAAGTCAATAAAGCAGAAATAGATGTTTTTTCTGGAGCTCTCTTGCTATTTCAATGTTCTGACACATGTTGGCAATATGAACTCTGCTTCCTCTGCCTTTTCTGAAACCAGCTTGAACATCTGGAAGTTCATGGTTCACAAATTATTGAAGCCTGGCTTGGAGAATTTTGAGCATTACTTTGCTAGTGTGTGCGATGAGTGCAATTTTGTGGTAGTTTGAGCATTCTTTGGGATTGGAATGAAAGCTGACATTTTCCAGTCCCATGGCCACTGCTGTGTTTTCCAAATTTGCTGGCATATCGAATGAAGCACTTTCACAGCATTATCTTTTAGGATTTGAAATAGCTTAACTGGAATTCCATCATCTCCACTACCTGTGTTTGTAGTGATGCTTCCTAAGGCCCACTTGACTTCACATTCTGGGATGTCTGGCTCTAGGTGAGTGATCACACCATTGTGATTATCTGGGTCATGAAGCTCTTTTTGGCATAGTTCTTCTGTGTATTCTTGCCATCTCTACTTAATATATTCTGCTTCTATTAGGTCCATGCCATTTTTGTCCTTTATTGAGCCCGTCTTTGCGTGAAATGTCCCCTTGGTATCTCTAATATTTTTTGAAGAGCTCTTTAGTCTTTCCCATTCTATTGCTTTGCTCTATTTCTTTGCACTGACCACTGTGGAAGGCTTTCTTATCTCTCCTTGCTATTCTTTGGAACTTTGCATTCAAATGGGTATATCTTTCCTTTTCTCCTTTGCTTTTCGCTTCTCTACTTTTCACAGCTATTTGTAAGACCTCCTCAGACAGCCATTTTGCTTTTCTGCATTTCTTTATCTTGGGGATGGTCTTGCTCCTTGTCTCCTGTATAGTGTCACAAACCTCCACCCATAGTTCATCAGGCACTCTGTCTATCAGATCTAGTCCCTGAAATCTATTTCTCACTTCTACTGTATAATCGTAAGGGATTTGATTTAGGTCATACCTGAATGGTCTAGTGGTTTTCTCTACTTTCTTCAATTTAAGTCTGAATTTGGCAATAAGGAGTTCATGATCTGAGCCACAGTTAGCGCCTGGTCTTGTTTTTGTTGACTGTATAGAGCTTCTCCATCTTTGGCTGCAAAGAATATAATCAATCTGATTTTGGTATTGACCATCTGGTAATACCCATATGTAGAGTCTTCTCTTGTGTTGGCCATGAGTTTGAGTAAACTCTGGGAGTTGGTGATGGACAGGGAGGCCTGGTGGGCTGCAGTCCATGGTGTTGCAAAGAGTTGGACATGACTGAGCAACTTAACTAAAACAAACTGTGCCTTGGAAGGGAAGATCTGGCAGTTCTAGACAGCATATTAAAAAACAGAGACTCACTATACTAACAAAGGTCCATGTAAGCAAAGCTATTTTTTTTTTCCATTAGTCATGTATGGTTGTGAGAGCTGGACCATAAAGAATGCTGAGCACCACAAATTGGATGTTTTTGGACTGTGATGTTAGAGAAGACTCTTGAGAGTCCCTTGGACAACAAGGAGATCAAAACAGTCAATCCTAAAGGAAAGTAACTCTGAATGTTCATTGGAAGGGCTGATGCTGATGCTGAAGCTCCAATACTTTGTCTACCTAATATGAAGAGCTTATTCATTGGAAAGATTGAAGGCAAAATGATAAGAGGGCAGCATAGGATGAGATGGTTAGAGAGTATCACTAACCCAATGTACATGAATTTGAGCAAACTCTGATAGCTATTGAAGGACAGAGAAGCCTGGTGTGCTGAAGTCCATAGGGTCACATAGAGTTGGACATAACTTAGTGACTGAACAAGGACAAATAATTCTCAAATCTGTACAGCAAAAAAAAAAAAAAAAAAAAAAAAAAAAAAAAAAAAATAATAAAAACAGAAAAAAAAAAAAAAAAAAAAAAAAAACAAAGAGCCAAAATAATCATGAGAACAGAGCTTGTGATGTCACAATCCCTGATTTCAAACTATACTACTAACTACACTGATCAATACATGATGGTACTAGCACAAAACAGACACTTAGGTCAGTGTAACGTAATAGAGGATACAGAAATAAATCCTGTCACTGTGACATCTGTGACAAAGGAGGTAAGAATATACAATGTATAAAACAGAGTTTCTTCAATACGTTGTGCTGGGGAAACTGGACAATCACATGTAAAAAACAAAATTAAAACATTGTCTCATACCATATACAACAATAAACTTATCATGGTTAAATGCCTAAATGTAAGAACAGAAAACATAAAACTCCTAGAAGAAAACATGGGCAGAACCGTCTGTCATAAACCATATCACTTGTGTGTGTGTGTGTGTGTGTGTGTGTGTGTGAGAGAGAGAGAGAGAGAGAGAGAGATCTGTCTCCTGAGGCAGAAAAGACAAAAGCAGAAATAAAGAAATGGGACCTAATTCAATTTAAAGCATTTGCACAGCAAAGGAAAACAATAACAAAACAAAGATAATCTACTGAATGGAAGAAACTATTTGCAAATGATAACACATAAGGGGTTAATATCCAAAATATATAAACAGCTCATATAACTTAATGCAAAAAATTAATGAATAAATCAATTTAAAAACTGGGCATAAGACCTGAATAGAGTTTTTTCCAAAGAAGAGATAAAGATGTCCAACAGGCACATGGTAGCATGCTTAACATCACTAACTAATCATCAAAGAAATGCAAACCAAAACCACAGCAAGATATCATCTCACACCTGTTAGAATGGCTATCATCAAAAAGAACAGAAATAACAAGTGTTGGTGAAGATGTGGATAAAAAAGAACTCTGTACACTATTGATGGGAATGTAAATTATTGGATACACTGTGGAAAGTAGTATGGAAGTTCCTCAGAAAAACTAAAAATAGAACTACCATGGAATCCAGCAATTATACTGTTGGGTATATACCAAAGGAAATAAAACCTCTAATACAAAAAGATACAGACACCACAAGGTTCACAGCAGCATTATTTTTAGTAGCCAATATCGAACAAACCTTAATGTCCATCAACAAATAAATGGATGAAGAAGATGTACTGTGTGTACACACACACACACACACACACACACAAAATGGAATACTACTCAACCAAAATAGAGAAAGAAGTTTTATCATTTGCAACAACACGAATGCACCTGAGGGCTATTACACTAAGTGAATAACTCAGGCAGAGAAAGAAAACTATCTTATTTATCATTCATATGTGGTATCTAAAAACTAAAACAAATGAATTGAGAGAGTCATCTCTTAGGTTGATAAGAAGTCTAGGGGTCCTCAAGGAGAGAGGGATCTGAAATTCTCAAGGAGGAAGAAAGAACAAATTTATTTCCCTCTACAGCCAGTAGGATTATATAACAATAATGTATCCTGCCTGAGGACAGTCTGGATTAAACCTTCTGGCTACTCCTGTTATCTTCAGTTCAGTTCAGCTGCTCAGTCACATCCTACTCTTTGCGACCCCATGAACCGCAGCACACCAGGCCTCCCTGTCCATCACCAACTGCCTGAGTCGACCCAAACCCATGTCTATCGAATCAATAATGCCATCCAGCCATCTCATCTTCTGTCATCCCCTTCTCCTCCTACCCTCAATCTTTCCCAGAATCAGGGTCTTTCCCAATGAGACAGATCTTCGCATCAGGTAGCCAAAGTATTGGAGTTTCAGCTTAAACATCAGTTCTTCCAATGAACACCCAGCACTGATCTCATTTAGGATGGACTGGTTGGATCTCCTTGCTGCCCAAGAGACTCTCAAGAGTCTTCTGCAACACCACAGTTCAAAAGTATCAATTCTTTGGCACTTATCTTTCTTTATAGTCCAACTCTCACATCCATACATGACTATTGGAAAAACCATATACTTAACTATATGGACCTTTGTTGGCAAAGTAATGTCTCTACTTTTTAATATGCTGTCTAGGTTGGTCATAACTTTCCTTCCAAGGAGTAAGTGTCTTTTAATTTCATGGCTGCAATCACTATCTACAGTGATTTTGCAGGCGAGAAAAATAAAGTCAGCCACTGTTTCTACTGTTTCCCCGTCTATTTGCCATGAAGTGATGGGACCGGATGCCATGATCTTAGTTTTCTGAATGTTGAGCTTTAAGCCAACTTTTTCACTCTCCTCTTTCACTTTCATCAAGAGGCTTTTTAGTTCTTTGCTTTCTGCCATAAGGGTGGTGTCATCTGTATATCTGAGGTTTTGCTATTTCTCCCGGCAATCTTGATTCCAGTTTGTGCTTCCTCCAGCCCAGCTTTTCTCATGATGTACTCTGCATAGAAGTTAAATAAGCAGGGTGACAATATGCAGTCTTGACGTACACCTTTTCCTCTTTGAACCAATCTGTTGTTCCATATCCAGTTCTAACTATTGCTTCCTGACCTGTATACAGGTTTCTCAAGAGATAGGTTAGGTAGTCTGGTCTTCCCATTTCTTTCAGAATTTTCCACACATTATTGTGATCCACAAAGTCAAAGGCTTTGGCATAGTCAATAAAGTAGAAATAGATGTTTTTCTGGAACTCACTTGCTGTTTCGATGATCCAGTGGATGTTAGTAATTTGATATTTGGTTCCTCTGCCTCTTCTAAAACCAGCTTGAACATCTGGAAGTTCACAGTTCACGTATTGCTGAAGCCTGGCTTGGAGAACGTTAAGCATTACTTTACTAGCGTGTGAGATGAGTGCGGTAGTTTGAGCATTATTTGGCATTTTCTTTCTTTGGGATTGGAATGAAAACTGACATTTTCCAGTCCTGTGGCTACTGTTGAGTTTTCCATATTTACTGGCATATTGAGTGCAGCACTTTCACAGCATTATCTTTCAGAATTTGAAACAGCTCAACTGGAATTCCATCACCTCCACTAGCTTTGTTTGCAGTGATGCTTCCTAAGGCCCACTTGACTTCACCTTCCAGGATATCTGCTTCTAGATGAGTGACCACACCATCGAGATTATCTGGGTCGTGAAAATCTTTTTTGTACAATTCTTCTGTGTATAATTGCCACCTCTTCTTAATATCTTCTGTTTCTTTAAGGTCTCTACCATTTCTGTCCTTTATTGAGCCCATCTTTGCATGAAATCTTCCCTTGGTATCTCTCATTTTCTTGAAGGGATCTCTAGTATTTCCCATTCTGTTGTTTTCCTCTATATCTTTGCATTGATCATTGAGGAAGGCTTTCTTATCTCTCCTTGTTATTCTTTGGAACTCTGTGTTCAAATGAGTATATCTTTCTTTTCTCCTTTGCTTTTCACTTCTTGTCTTTTCACAGCTATTTTAAGGCCTCCTCAGACAGCCATTTTGCTTTTTTGCATTTCTTTTTCTTGAGGATGATCTTCCTGTCTCCTGTACAATGTCACAAACCTTCATCCATATTTCATCAAGCATTCTGTCTATCAGGTCTAGTCCTTTAAATCTATTTCTCACTTCCACTGTATAGTCATAATGGATTTGATTTAGATCATACCTGAATAGTCTAGTGGCTTTCTCCACTTTCTTAACACTTTCTGTCTGAATTTGGCAATAAAGAATTCATGATCTGAACCACAGTCAGCTCCTGCTCTTGTTTTTAATGACTGTATACAGCTTCTCTATCTTTGGCTGCAAAGAATATAATCAATCTGATTTCGGTGTTGACCATCTGGTGATGTCCACCTGCAGAGTCTTCTCTTGTGTTGTTGGAAACAGTTGTTTGCTATGACCAGTGCGTTCTCTTGGCAGAACTCTATTAGCCTTTGCCCTGTTTCATTCTGTACTCCAAGGCCAAATTTTCCTGTTAGTCCCGGTGTTTCTTGACTTCCTACTTTTTCATCCGAGTCTCCTATGATGAAAAGGACATCTTTTGGGTGTGTTAACTCTAGAAGGTCTTGTAGGTCTTCATATAACTGTTCAATTTCAGCTTCTTTGGCATTACTGGTCAGGGCATAGACTTGAATATCCTAAAATGTAAATTATCAAATTTTATTATTAAATAATATTATTTAATATTATTATTAAATGTAAATGTTATCTTAAAATGTAAATTATGGGAGTAGGTCAGGTGACAACCTCCAGACATTCTTTTGATTCAGTGGAGAGTATATAACTCCACTGCTAGCACTAGCAAAGGGATACTCTTTCTGCCCCCTTCTGATCCCTATGTCAGAAGCTTTCTCTACCTCCTTTGTACTTTAATAAAACTTTATTACACAAAAGCTCTGAGCAATCAAGCCTCATCTCTGGCCCCGGATTGAATTCTTCTCCTCCAGAGGCCAAGAGCCCCGGCGTCTTTTTGTGGTTCAACAACAACCTTTCAGAATGAATATTACAAGACCGATTAAACTGACAGATCAATTGAACAAACAAGTGGTTACCATTTGAAAAAGGAAAGGTTAAGGAGCAAAATATAAGTAGTGGATTAAAAGTCACAAACCACTACATGTAAAATAAATAAGCTACAATGAGAAACCCACACACTGCAACAAAGACCCAGAACAGCCAAAAGTAAATAAATACATTTTTTTAAAAAGCTATAGTGATTTACTGCATAGGAAATATAGCTAATATTTTATAACTTTAAATAGAGTATAATCTATAAAAATGTGAATCACTTGTTGTACACCTGAAATTAATATAATATTGCAAATCAACTAAACCTTGATAAAATAAATAGGTAAAACATATTCTAATTCATAGTAGTTATGATGAGGTTCTCTCTAACAATTTTTTAAAATTTATTTTCTATATATCTTAAACATCTTTTTTTTTTTTTTTTGCCTTTTACTAACACACTTTACACAGCAACAAAATGTATAGGAACAGTTAAGTTAGAAAGATGAGGAAATCTGACACATTTTTAGATATGAGGCATATTGCTTCAAAAGTCCTTTTCCTCCTGATAGAATATGTGACTCCTAAAATCATAGATAAATTTATGAGGACAAACATGACAATTTTAATAATATTCCTCTCTAAAATATGAGAACAAGTTTGATGAGCTCTCAGGGCACCATTTAAACCATCAGAATGTGTTCACATAAGTAGCTCCATCTTAGGTCCAGAATTCTGTCCTCTGTTGTCAGCCCTCACATGCAAATGAGAAAGCTACTTGTCAGAACACTAGACACTCTCTACTAAGGTTGTTAATTACATCAGAGGCAGGGCTTTCTTCCAGTGACTTATTTTCTTCTGTGAAAGTGAAAGTGAAGTCGCTCAGTCATGTCTGACTTTTTGCAACCCCTTGGACTGTAAGCTACCATGCTCCTCCGTCCATGGGATTCTCCAGGCAAGAATACTGAAGTGGGGTGCCATTTCCTTCTCCAGAGGATCTTCCCAACCCAGGGATCGAACCCAGGTCTCCCCCATTGTAGGCAGACGCTTTACTGTCTGAGCCACCAGGGAAGTTCAGCAATCTGTGCTCAATCACTTCTGACCCTTTTTTGACCCCGTGGTCTGTAGTTCAGCAAATTCCTGTGTCCATAGAATTTCCCAGGCAGGAGTACTGGAGTGGGTTGCCATTTCTTTCTCCAGGGGAATCATTCTGACCCAGGAATCAAACCTGGTCTCCTACATCTCCTGCACTGGCAGGTGGATTCTTTAGCACTGAGCCACCTGGGAAGCCTATGATACTCTAATAACCAAGAATGAATTGTTTTGAACTCAGCTGCTTCATTTTCTCAGGCACATAAAGTTATACATACTAGGAATTATGTTTTAGCCAAGTCATATGATAAATATAAATTAAATTTTATGTCTTACTAGTTATTTTAACCAGACATTATTCTTTACAATTCACAATTTCCCTATTCAAAGGTCAGATAAGCATTTTAGAAACTTTATCATGTTGTCTGATATCTTTTTCATCTTTCACATATCTGAAGATGATGATAAAAAATATATTTACCTTTGGAAATGGAAAAAAGTGTGAATTTGAATCAGGTAAGCTTTAGTGGTATATCATTGGTTGGTATATAAATTCACCCTGAAACTAAAATAACAATAACCATTTATTATTTCTCACTATTTCTGTGGATCATAAACTTTAGTAGGTTAGTGGATATGTTCTAACTTGAGATCTCAAATGAGGTAGCAATCAATTGTCATTGGAGCTGCAGTCATTTGAAGAATTAATTGGTACTAGACAATCTTCTTCCAAGTTCAATCACACACTTCACATTGTTGCCAGACTGGTAGTGGCTAATCATTGGTAGCCAAAGCTTCTCTCCATATAGATCTCTCCCTGGGACTGCTTGAGTTATCTATATGGCATCGTGTCTGGCTTTCCCAAAATGAAGTAGCCCAAAGTCCAAGGCAGAGGCTGCATGGCTTTTATAATCTTCCTGTACAAGTCATACCTCATCCATCCCATTACCTTGCAAAGATCACAAAGGGCCAGGCCTGATTTCATGGGAAGGGTACTAAGCAAGGACAGAATGCCAGAAGGAGAGCATCACTGGGGCCTGTCTTAGAGAGTGACACCAGAGTTTATCCACTGGCCCCTAAAATTCATGACTCTCTATATGCAAGAACATTTTACCTTTCTCAAGACCCTAAAAAGTCTCATATCAGCACTAATTCAGCTTCCAAATGTAGACAAGCACTTCAGGTGTTATTTGTGGAGTACAACTACCTAGAAAAAGTTTCTATAAAGTAAAGATCTGTGAATATAAGGAAGAAGTTAAGTTCTTCCCTTCCCACCACCCTTTAATTCCATATATCTACTATACAATGATAAGACAGATAACCCCTCTACACCTTTGTTTTCAGATAGAAAAAAATGGGGAGCACACAATTGTCATTGTTTCATATAACTTTGGAATTTGCCCAGGCACATGATGCCAATTATTTATTTAAAAATGATCCCTACCCCGTGGGAGTAGTTCTTCTTGGCTCTCTGTTCTGCCCCCTTGGATTCTAGGTTCTAACCTCTATGTTTTCTTGCTTTTCCATAAATGAATAGCTGATGTTCACAGCTGAGAAGTTTAACTTGTTTCTGTTCATAATAAGAAGCGAGTTCTTATGCTTATTTTCATATTATGTTCTGGTTGTCCTTTTAAGTTGAAATTGAAGGTATTTCTGATAGTACAATCTTCTTTAAAATTTTGTGAGTCTCATTTGAATCTTATTAGGATTTATTTCATTACATAAATGTGTCACTCACAGATTCCTTTGAGATAAGTTAGTCTCTCTCTTGAGGATATACTAAGGTAAGTAAGGGGCAACTCCATCAAAGCTCTTATAGCACATATATTATAAAGGAAGACAATCTCTGAGACTCACTCATAAGATATTTAGCGAGCTTTTTACATGACAAAGGGGTTCTTAGAGAAACTATCTTAAACTTTCCTGAGATCTTAAAGAATGGTGTGGCTGCCATCTTGACTCTATCTTTAAATCATGTTTTCCTGAAAGCACCACAGATTTGATCTTTTCCTGGCAGCCACTTGCCTTTTCTCTTGCCATCTGGAAATGCTGTGAATGAGGGGAAAAATTAATGTCAAACTGAAAATGCTGCCTTCATTATATTTAACAAATTCTTCCTTTAGCTTAAATATCTCCTTTCACTTTTTACTTTAATTAGGTAGAGGAAGCCAGGTGTCACCTTAAACACTCTGGCTAGAAAGTTCTCTAGCTAGATCATCCACTCAATTAGACATATTTTATAAATTCCACATTTCCACAGGCTAAAGCATTGTTAAATATTTCACTGCTACTCTACAATCATCCCCTTTCCTCTGGTTTCCTGTAAAGTTTTCTTAATTTCCTTTAGTCACTCCTCCACAACCTCCTTGAGGACCTTCACGCCTGCTTCGATAGTCTCTTCAGGGCCATTTCAACTTCTGTCTGCTCATTTTGTTCACAGAAGCACCCCTAATTCCAGTATGAACGTTTGTGTTAGGTATCTACCACTGCATAGCTAATTACCCCAAAACTTAGTGGTTGGCAACATCGATGATCATTTGTTTTATTTTATGGTTTCTGTAGGGCTTCCCAGATGCCTCTAGTGGTAAAAAAAAAAAAAAAAAAAAACCCATCTGCCAATGCAGGAGACAGAAGAGATGCAGGTTGGGTCTCTGGGTCGAGAGGATCCCTTGGAGTAGGGTATGGCAACCCACTCCAGTATTCTTGTCTTGAAAAATCTCATGGATCCTGACAGGCTACAGACCATGCTGTCACAAAGAGTCGGACACAACTGAAGCAGCAGAGCTCACACATCTCTGTAGGATAGGATTTCAGGAGATACTCAGGTATTCCTGGCTGTGGAGTCTTTCATGAGGTTGAGTTATAACCATCAGTGGGCTTGACTTGGGTTAGACAAGCCTCTCTCAAGGTGGTTTCCAGACAAGGCTGGCAAGTTTGTGTTGGCTACTGGCCAAGGGTATGTTTGTTCTTCCTGACATAGATTTCTCTGCAGGGTGTCCTGACTATAATCAAGTGTGATCTCTTACTTCCTTTATAGTAATCTGTCCAGAAGGCCAAGATAAAAGCTGCAATGCCCTATGTAACTTAGGATTGGAAGGCAAATATTGCCATTTTTGCTGAATTCCATTCATCACATACATTCAATCAATTCAGTGTGAGAAGGCTACATGATGGCTTATAACTGAGGAGATTGGAACCACATAGGAGACTAGATATCAAAGATGTTCTTTCCACTTTGTGCTTTTTCTGAAATGTTTTACTAATATCCAGACAAAAAGAAAATTTGTGACTTTTTTTCAAGCCCTAAATTATAAGCCGTTTCCTCCTAGTTTTATTGAGATATAATTAATATATAATATTATATACTTTTTTTAAGGTATATGTTTATCTGATAAACATGTGTTTGCCACTGTAGCTTTAGCTAACACCTTCATCATATCACACAAATATTTCTCTTTTGTGGTGACAATGTTGAAGAACTACTCTCTTAGCAACTTTAAAGTATATAATACAGTTTTGTTAACCACAATCACAAAACAACAAAAAATAACAACAAGATATAACAAATGATGGTAAGGATGTAAAGAAAAAGGAGTAATTGTAGACTGTTGGTAGAAATGTAAATAGATATAGGCCATTATGGAAAACAGTGTGGAGGTCCCTCAATGAGAGAAAAATTAGAACTACTATATAATCTAGCAATCCTACTGCTGGGTATAAATCCAAAGGGAATGAAATCAATATCTTAAAGAGACACCTGTCTGCATTTGCATGTTTATTATAGCATTATTCATAATAACTGAGATATGTAAAGATCCTAAGTGTGTCTTCGATGGATGAGTGGATAAAGAAGTTGGGACATATTTGTACAATAGAATATTATTCAGTCATAAGAAGGAAATCATGCCATTTGGGACAACACAGATGCACACTTAAGGTTTTACACTAAATAAAGTAAGACAGAAGGAGAAAAAAATACTCTGTATTATTATGTATATGTGGAATCTTAAAAACCTAATGAAGATATAGGTGGATTCCAGAAGTTGGGGTATGGGAAGTTGGAAAATGCTGGCCAAAGATCACAAACTTCCAGAGAGCCCCTTTTATACTGAGCAGTCTCTATGTATCAGGTGCTAAAGTTAGGCAATTTCTACACATTATCTCAGTTAATACACAAAACTAACTAAATCCTAATGACTTTCCAATCAGAGTTCAGTTCAGTTCAGTCACTCAGTCTTGTCTGACTCTGCGACCCCATGGACTGCAGCATGCCAGGCTTCCCTGTCCACCACCAACTCCTGGAGCTTACTCAAACTTATGTTGATTGAGTTGGTGATGCCATCCAACCATCTCATCATCTATCTCCCCTTCTCCTCTCTCCTTCAATCTTTCCAAGCATCAGGGTCTTTTCCAATGAGTCAGTTATTTGCAGCAGGTGGCCAAAGTATTGGAGATTCAGCTTCAACATCAGTCCTTCCAGTGAATATTCAGGACTGGTTTCATTTGGGATGGACTAATTGGATCTCCTTGCAGTCCAAGAGAATTTCAAGAGTCTTCTCCAATGCCACAGTTCAAAAGCATTGGCTTTCAGGTTTCTTTATACTCCAACTCTCACATAAATACATGACTACTGGAAAAACCTTAGCTTTGACTATATGGACCTTTGTCAGCAATACACTGTCTCTGCTTTTTAATATGCTGTCTAGTTTTGTCATAGCTCTTCTTTCAAGAGGCAATCATCTTTTAATTTCATGGCTGTAATCACCATCTGCAGTGATTTTGGACCCAGAAAAATAAAGTCTTCCACTGTTTTCACTGTTTCCCTATCTGTTTGCCATGAAGTGATGAGACAAGATGCCATGATCTTAGTTTTCTGAATGTTGAGTGTTAAGCCAGCTTTTTCCCTCTCCTGTTTCACTTTCATCAAGAGGCTCTTTAGTTCTTCTTCACTTTCTGCCATAAGGATGGTGTCATCTGCATATCTGAGGTTATTGATATTTCTTCCAGAAATCATAATTTCAACTTGTGCTTCATTCATCTGGCATTTTGCATGATGTACACTGCATAGAAATTAAATAAGCAGGGTGACAATATACAGCCTTGACATGCTCATTTCCTGGTTTGGTTCCAGTCTGTTATTCCATGTCCAGGTCTAACTCTTGCTTATTGACCTGCTTACACATTTCTCAGAAGGCAGTTTAGTTGGTCTGGTGCTCCCATCCCTTTGAGAATTTTAAACAATTTGTTGTGATCCACACAGTCAAAGGCTTTGGCATAGTCAATAAAGCAGAAGTAGATGTTTTTCTGGAATCATTTGCTTTTTCGATGATCCATCGGATGTTGACAATTTGACCTCTGGTTCCTCTGCATTTCCTAAATCCAGCTTGAACATCTGGAATTTTATGGTTCATGTACTTCTGAAGACTGACTTGGAGAATTTTAAGCATTACTTTACCAGCATGTGAGATGAGCGCAATTATGCAGTAGTTTGAACATTTTTTGAAATTGCTTTTCTTTGGGATTGGGATGGAAACTGACATTTTCCAGTCCTGTGGCCACTGCTGAGATTTCCAAATTTGCTGACATATTGAGTGCAGCACTTTCACAGCATCATCTTTTAGGATTTGAAATGGCTCAACTGGAATTCCTTCACCTTCACAAGCTTTGCTTGTAGTGATGCTTCCTAAAGCCCACTTGACTTCACATTCCAGGATGTCTGGCTCTAGGTGAGTGACCACGCCATCATGGTTATCTGAGTCATGAAGATCTTTTCTATATAGTTCTTCTGTGTATTCTTGCCACTTCTTCTTAATATTTTCTGCTTCTGTAAGGTCCATGCCATTTCTATCCTTTATTGATGCCATCTTTGCATGAAATGTTCCCTTGGTATCTCTCATTTTCTTGAAGAGATCGCTAATCTTTCCCATTCTATTTTTTTTCTCTATTTCTTTGCATTGATCACTGAGGAAGGCTTTCTTATCTCTCCTTGCTATTATTTGGAACTCTGCATTCAAATGTGTATATCTTTCCTTTTCTCCTTTGCTTTTCACTTGTCTTCTTTTCTCAACTATTTGTAAGGCCTCCTCAGACAATCATTTTGCCTTTTTGCATTTCTGTTTCTTGGAGATGGTCTTGATCACTGCCTCTTGTACAATGTCACAAACCACCATTCATAGTTCTTCAGGCACTCTGTCTATCATATCTAATCCCTTGAATCATTTGTCATGTCCACTGTATAATCATAAGGGATTTGATTTAGGTCATACCTGAATGGTGGTTTCCCCAACTTTCTTCAATTTAAGTCTGAATGCGGCAATAAGGAATTCATGATCTGAGCCATAGTCAGCTCCTGGTCTTGTTTTTGCTGACTCTATACAGCTTCTCCATCTTTGGCTACAAAGAATATAATCAACCTGATTTTGGTGTCAAGCATCTGGTGATGTCCATGTGTAGAATCTTCTCTTGTGTTGTTCAAAGAGGATGTTTGCTATGATCAATGCATTCCCTTGTCAAATTTCTGTTAGCTTTTGACCTGCTTTGCTTTGTACTGCACAGCCTGATTTGCCTGTTACTCCAGGTATCGCTTGACTTCCTACGGTTGTATTCCATCCCCCTATAATGAAAAGAACATCTTTTTGGGGTGTTAGTTCTTGGAGGTCTTGTAGGTCTTCAAGAACCATTCAACTTCAGCTTCTTCAACATTACTGGTTGGGGCATAGACCTGGATTACTATGATATTGAATAGTTTACCTAGGAAAGGAATAGAGATCATTCTTTCGTTTTTGAGATTGCATCCAAGTACTGCACTTTGGACTATTTTGTTTACAGTGATGGCTACTCCATTTCTTCTAAGGGACTCTTGCTCACAGTAGTAAATATAAGGACTCTCTGAGTTAAATTAACCCATTCCAGTCCATTTTAGTTCACTGATTTCTAAAATGTAGATGTTCACTCTTGCCATCTCCTATTTGACCACTTACAATGAACTAAATCCTAAGATTATCCATTTAGAGTAGATACCATATTATAGAGAACTAGCATCCCGATGAGTTGATAAAGTTACCCAAAATAAAGGAAGGAGTGATCAAAATAGGTGGAAGAATAGGAGTTGAAATGTTTTCTGGCTGATCCTGAGGCCCATACATTTCTCATTAAAAACTGAATGAAATGTACCAGTAAGATTTACAAATTTAGAACATAGGAGCAAACTTTCTTAAGGGAAAATAACAAGAAATAGTTGGCAAGAATAAGGTTTTAATTATATACCCGTATGTATGTCTGTGTTGAGTGCATTAATGTATCTGTGTATCTAGTTTTAAATAATGAGGTTTAACAGAAGGTAATGGGAAATAAGGGTAGTATCATCTGCATATCTGAGATTATTGATATTTCTCCAAGCAATCTTGATTCCAGCTTGTGCTTCCTCCAGCCCAACATTTCTCATGATGTACTCTGCATAGAAGTTAAATAAGCAGGGTGACAATATACAGCCTTGATTAACTCCTTTTCCTATTTGGAACCAGTCTGTTGTTCCACGTCCAGTTCCAACTGTTGCTTCCTGACCTGTATACAGATTCCTCAAGAGACAGGTCAGATGGTCAGGTATGCCCATCTCTTTAAGAATTTTCCACAGTTTATTGTGATCCACACAGTCAAAGGCTTTGGCATAGTCAATAAAACAGAAATAGATGTTTTTCTGGAAATCTCTTGTTTATAAAATGATCCAGTGAATGTTGGTAATTTGATCTCTGGTTCCTCTGCCTTTTCTAAAACCAGCTTGAACATCTGGAAGTTCATGATTCACGTATTGCTGAAGCCTGGTTTGGAGAATTTTGAGCATTACTTTACTAGCATGTGAGATGAGTGCAATTGTGTGGTAGGTTGAGCATTCTTTGGCATTGCCTTTCTTGGGATTGGAATGAAAACTGACCTTTTAAGTCCTGCTTCTGTTAGGCCCATATCATTTCTGTCTATTGAGCCCATCTTTGCATGAAATCTTCCCTTGGTATCTCTCATTTTCTTGAAGGGATCTCCAGTCTTTCCCATTCTATTGTTTTCCTCTATTTCTTTGCATTGATCACTTAGGAAGGCTTTCTTATCTCTCCTTGCTATTCTTTGGAACTCTGTATTCAAATGGGTGTATCTTTTATTCTTTGCTTTCCACTTCCTGTGTTTTCACAGCTATTTGTAAGGCCTCCTCAGACAGCCATTTTGCTTTTCTGCATTTCTTTTTCTTGGGGATGGTCTTGATTCCTGTCTCCTGTAATATTTAATGAACCTGCATCCATAGTTCATCAGGCATTCTGTCTATCAGATCTAGTCCTTTAAATCTATTTTTCACTTCCACTGTATAGTCATAACAGATTTGAGTTATGTCATACCTAAATGGTCTAGTGGTTTTCTCCACTTTCCTCAATTTCAGTCTGAATTTGGCAATAAGGAGTTAATGATCTGAGCCACAGTCAGTTCCCAGTCTTGTTTCTGATGACTGTATAGAGCTTCTCCATCTTTGGCTGCAAAGAATATAATCAGTAAAGTGAAGAAAAACTAAAGCACCTCTTGTTGAAAGTGAAAGAAGAGAGTAAAAAAGTTTACTTAAAGCTCAACATTCAGAAAACTAAAATCATGACATCTGGTCCCATCACATCATGGCAGATAGATGGGGAAACATTGGAACAGTGGCTGACTTTATTTTCTGAGCTCAAAAATCACTGCAGATGGTAATTGCAGCCATGAAATTAAAAGATGCTTACTCCTTGGAAGGAAAGTTATGACAAACCTAGACAGCATATTAAAAGCCAGAGATATTACTTTGTCACCAAAGGTCCATATAGTCAAGGTCATGGTTTTTACAGTAGTCATGTATGGATGTGACAGTTGGACTATAAAGAAAGCTCAGTGCCAAAGAATTGATTCTTTTGAACTGTGGTGTTGGAGAAGACTTTTGAGAGTCCCTTGGACTGCAAGGAGACACAACCAGTCCATACTAAAGGAGATCAGTCCTGGGTGTTCACTGGAAGAATTGATGCTGAAGCTGAAAACTCCAATACTTTGGCCACCTGATGTGAAGAGCTTGAAAAGACCCTGATGCTGGGGAAAATTGAGAGAAGAAGGAGAAGGCAACGACAAAGGATGAGATGGCTGAATGGCATCATTGACTCGATGGACATGGGTTTGGGTGGACTCTGGGAGTTTATGATGGATAGGGAGGCCTGGGGTGCAGCAGTTCATGGGTTTTCAGAGAATCGGACATGACTAAGTGACTGAACTGAACTGAACTGAATGTGAAATAGACTGCTATGATGGATGTTCCTGATTTACTCTACCTGCCATTGCATAGCTTCCTACAAAGCATGGTTAATTAAATAGAAATTTGTAATACTGTAAACCAGTAAACAGGACAGTGCATTACTGATTTGCCTTTACTCATTTAAAAACACTATTGATTTTGTAAATTGACTTTTTCAATCTGCAGCATTCAAACTGCTAGAACTTTTGACAATCACAGAAGGTATATGCAAACTAATGAGATTTAATTCTTAACATCTCCTGTTCAATGTTGAAGGTCTTCGATGCTTAATTTACTAGTATAACTTGTGTGACCTCCTCTGTAACAAGGGCTTCAAAAAAGAAATTGTCTTCCCTTTCTCTATGTTTTATTGATCAGAGTATTTTTTCAGCTAAAACAATTTCATTACTAACTTCTAGGCATATTTGAACATGATAGTACATAGAAATAATTTTAAAAACACAAATATGTGAAAGTGCTGGCTAGAGGTATAATTTGTTCAAAAAATAAAGTCCCACTTTTGGGTGAAATACTTTCCAAAAGCAATTGTTATTTATTCATTAACTTGAATTTTAAAAAAGAACATTGATGGTGCTAAATAATGTTGGGACTGATATTTTCAGTGTAATTATCTGTTAGAAGTTTTTCAATAGTTTTCTTGGGAGAAGCTGAGAATCAGTTAAAAATACTGTTCTCATAGTAATGAAAAATGCTTAAAAATAAATTCCTTCTATTTTCTAACAATCTACTTTTATTTACATCTACATGCCTAAACCTTAATTTAATTCAGGTTTTCAAATTCTATAAAACAATTAAAATATGTGAATTTCAACTCTTCAATCCTAGCAAATAAAATAATATTTAAATTTTTCTTTCCATGGATTACCACACTCTCCCAAATTCTTTATCATAATTACTGCTGATTTACTCAGTTTGGAAACCAGTAAGTCAATCTGGAAAATATCTTTTTCCAATATCTCAGAAATTCAATTCTTCAGTAAGTCTTATTGGTTCTATCTCTGCAATATATATGAAGTCTGTGCACTTCAGCCTACCTACTGCCACACTGTAGCTCACTATCATTTCTAATTTAATGTACTCTTAACTAGTCCCTATGACACAATCCTCTACAGTGTTCTCCATTTCCTGCAGAGCAGAATGATCTTGCTTAAATTCAAATCAGATGATTTCATACTCATGCTTAAAACAGTCCCACTGTTTCAACAGCTAAAAATAAATTACAAAAATTTCACATGCTTGAAATAGCACTATCTTTTTAAAGTTTTCTTTTGTTCTTGCCTCCAAATAAGCACATAATAAATAATGACTGCATCATGAATAAACACGTCACTTTCTAGTATATGACACAATATACTTTTTTGTTTAAATTATTTTTGTCATATTCACAAAAAAAAAAGAATCCTGTGAAAAAGGAAATTTGGATAAATTTAGTTCTTTAGTGTAACCCTAATCTTTGAAATTTTCCTCTAAACTAAACCTCCAAGCATCCCTTAATCAATGGTAACTGCATTGCCTTCCTCTAAAAAATGAGAAGGTTGGAAAGATCTTTAAATTTAAAGGGTGAGAAGTGTTTCCTACAATTGTCTGGAAAATTTCAGAAGTGTGTTTGTGTGTGTTTGTGTGTGAGTGTGTGTGTGTGTGTACAAGAGGCACTCCACTGTTATCTAGAACATGGGCACCAGGAATTCGAATTGTCTGACCATATGTTGTAAAATGATTAGGAATGAACAATTGTTGCATACCCTACACAAATCGACTATTAAATCAGGTATTTATATGGGTTAAAGTATCTGTTTTTAATTATTTAAAGCTAAAATATTCTATTTCACAAATAAATACATAGCATTTAGATGGTTTTAGTATACACTGAATCTCCAGGTGTGAAGCTTTCCTGAATACTGAGGCATAATTGTAACATTTTGCCCATAAGTTGTTCTTTATTTGGAAAACTTACCCTACTAATAGAAAAGACTTTCTTTTCTAATATATGATGAATACTAAATATTCATTGTATTTAAATTACTAATATAACACCCTCTACTGAGTCTGTTTTTCTAGATTCATGATGATCATTTTGTGTATACGTATGTGTGTGTATGTGTATGAATAAATCTATGTAAACTTTACTTCCAAACATGAAAAATAATAATAATACTTATATGTTCTTTGCTTGCTTTACTTATCTTCAAACTTATTAATTACAAGTAGATACAGGCATTTTATGGCTTCCCAGGTGGTGCTAGTGGTAAAGAATCCAGTTTCCAGTGCAGGAGACATAAGAGATGCAGGTTCAATCCTTGGTTCAGGAAGATCCCCTAGAGGACATGGCATCACACTCCAGTATTCTTGCCTGGAGAACCCCATGGAAGGGATACAGTCTGTAAGGTTGTAAACATTTGGAGACAACTGAAGCAACTGGCATGCATGCATAAGAATTTTATCACTTTATTTTTGAGCAACTCTTGCCCAGTCATTTACATATTGAAATGCAAATGTATCATTTATTTAAAATTACTTTTCCTTTTATAACTCTTTTTAAAAATCAACATCAGGGCATTATCTTGCTGTTGTTTTTTTTCAAAAATTGTTTATTGGTAGTTTATAATATTTTATATTTAATTTCAAAATATTTAGAAGTAGGAAGATCAATACTCCCCTCCTATGAAGATGTCCATGTCCTAGTCACCAGAATATTCAATTATCTTATAATACACTAAAAAGGACTCTGCAAATAGGATTGAGTTAGTGATCTTTGAATGAGATTATCCTGATTATCCAGATAGGCCCAAAGCTATTACTAAGATCCTTATAAGGTAAAGAAAAAGGTAGAAGTTTCATAGTCACAAAAGATGTGATAACAGAGGGGGAGCATATGTAAACCCATGGAGGTTTCATGTCATTGTATGACAAAACCAACACAATAAAGTAAAGAAAATTAAAAAAAAAATGTGATAACAGAAGCAGAGGACACAGTGATCCAATTTCTGGCTTTGAAGACGGATACTGGGGGCCAAGAACCAACGAATGCAACCAGTCTCTCTAAAGGTTGGAAAAGGCAAGCAAAAAGATTGTTCCCTAGAGCCTCTAGAGGATTTCAGCCTTGCCAACATTGTGACATTAGCCAAGCGCGATCCATTTGGACTTATGAACTCCTGAACAAGAAGAAAATAAAATACTTTTTTTGTTGTTTTGGGTCAGCAGCTTGTGGGAATTTGTTACAGCAGCAACAGGAAACTTACACAGAGTCTCAAAGTAAAATTGCATTGGATAGAGATTAGCATATTGAAAGACTTTATTCAAGACTATTGCATTATGGGAGAGAGATTTAATTTAAATGTGTTTTCAACACTAAACTAGTGAGCTAATGGAAAATTATTAAAGAACATTAGGGGAAAGGTTGGTAAGTTTGATCAGGCCTTTGTGTTTGCTTTGTTGTCCAGTTGTTAAGTCATCTGACTCTCTTGTGACACCACCATGGATTGTAGCCTGCCAGGCTCCATTGTCCATGGGATTTCCCAGACAAGAGTACTTGAGAGGGTTGCCATTTCCTTCTCTAGGGAAATCTTCCCAACCGGGGAATCAAACCCATGTCTCCTTCATTGGCAGGTGAATTCATTACCACCTCCAGGGAAGCCCACGTGTCTTTGCCAGTTGTTGTTTATCCACTTTAAGCTCCTACTGTCCCTCTGAACTTGGGACATAGGGATAGGAATAATATGTTTCTTCATGATTACTTTCAGAGGGATTGTTCCCAGGAACTTGAGAAAGACATTCCTGAGGTGTAAAACTGGAAAGGGAAGATTGATCTGCATTTTAAAGTCAGAGAAAGAACTTGCAATTTCAAGTTGTCCAAAGTAAATGCACTAAGAAAATGGAGGCCAGGGCCCATAGTAAGGTAGAGATCTGTCTATAGTTTAGTCAGTCATATTAGTGCATGCATATGGAATCTCGAAAAATGATACTGATTTGTAGGGCAGCAATAGAGATGCAGACAAAGAGATCACACTTGTTGACACAGTGAGGGAAGGAGAGGGTGGCACAAAACAAGAGAATAGTATTGAAACATATACATCACCAAATGTAAAACAGATAGCTGGTGGGAATTTGCTGTATGATACAGGGAGCTCAACCTGGTGCTCTGTGACAACCTGGAGGGAGAGATGAGGTGGGAGGTGGGGGAGAGATTTAAGATCAAGGGGACGTATGTATACCTATGGCTGGTTCATGTTGATATATGACAGAGACCAACACAACATTGTAAAGCAATTATCTTCCAATTAAAAATAAACCATATTAAAGTCTCCCACTATTATTGTGTTGTTGTTAATTTCCCCTTTCATACTTGTTAGCATTTGCCTTACATATTGTGGTGCTCCTATGTTGGGTGCATAAATATTTATAATTGTTATTTCTTCTTCTTGGATTGATCCTTTGATCATTATGTAATGTCCATCTTTATCTCTTTTCACTGCCTTTATTTTAAAGTCTACTTTATCTGATATGAGTATTGCCACTCCTGCTTTCTTTTGGTCTTTATTTGCATGGAATATCTTTTTCCAGCCTTTAACTTTCAGTCTATATGTGTCCCTAGGTTTGAGGTGTGTCTCTTTTAGACAACATACATAGGG
Source organism: Antilocapra americana (assembly GCA_007570785.1). NCBI lineage: Eukaryota > Metazoa > Chordata > Mammalia > Artiodactyla > Antilocapridae > Antilocapra > Antilocapra americana. The sequence continues at coordinate 9,698,202 of ML662441.1, forward strand.
GTCTTGTTTCTGTATCCAGTCGGCCAATCTTTGTCTTTTGGTTGGGGTATTCAACCCGTTTATGTTTAAGGTAATTATTGATAAGTATGATCCCATTGCCGTTTACTTTATTGTTTTGGATTCGAGATTATATACCCCATCCGTGTTTCCATTCTAGGAAAGATCCTTTAGTATTCGTTGGAGCGCTGGTCTGGTGTTGCTGAATTCTCTCAGCTTTTGCTTGTTCCAAACTCATTCTACGAGGCTACCATCACCCTAATTCCAAAACCCGACAAAGATGCCACAAAAAAAGAAAACTACAGGCCAATATCACTGATGAACATAGATGCAAAACTCCTTAACAAAATTCTAGCAAATAGAATCCAACAACACATTAAAAAGATCATACATCATGATCAAGTAGGCTTTATCCCAGGGATGCAAGGATTCTTCAATATTCGCAAATCAATCAATGTAATACACCACATTAACAAATTGAAAAATAAAAACCACATGATTATCTCAATAGATGCAGAGAAAGCCTTTGACAAAATTCAACATCCATTTATGATAAAAACCCTCCAAAAAGCAGGAATAGAAGGAACATACCTCAACATAATAAAAGCTATATATGACAAACCCACAGTGAACATTATCCTCAATGGTGAAAAACTGAAAGCATTTCCCCTGAAGTCAGGAACAAGACAAGGGTGCCCACTCTCACCACTACTGTTCAACATAGTTTTGGAAGTCTTGGCCACAGCAATCAGAGCAGATAAAAGAATTAAAGGAATCCAGATTGGAAAAGAAGAAGTAAAACTCTCTCTGTTTGCAGATGACATGATCCTCTACATTGAAAACCCTAAAGAATCTACCAGAAAATTACTAGAACTAATCAGTGAATATAATAAAGTTTCAGGATACAAAATCAACACACAGAAATCCCTGGCATTCTTATACACTAACAATGAGAAAACAGAAAGAGAAATTAAGGAAACAATTCTATTCACCATCGAAACAAAAAAGAATAAAATACTTAGGAGTATTTCTACCTAAAGAAACAAAAGACTTGTATATAGAAAACTATAAAACACTGATGAAAGAAATCAAAGAGGACACAAATAGATGGAGAAATGTGCCGTGTTTGTGGATTGGAAGAACCAATATAGTGAAAATGAGTATACTACCCAAAGCAATCTATAGATTCAGTGCAATTCCTATCAAGCTACCAGAGGTCTTTTTTAGAGAATTAGAACAAATAATTTCACAATTTGTATGGAAATACAAAAAACCTCATATAGCCAAAGCAATCTTGAGAAAGAAGAATGGAACTGGAGGAATCAAACTACCTGACTTTAGGCTATACTACAAATCCACAGTCATTAAGACAGTATGGTACTGGCACAAAGACAGAAATATAGATCAATGGAACAGAATAGAAAGCCCAGAGATAAATCCACGCCTCTATGGACACCTTATCTTTGACAAAGGAGGCAAGAATATACAATGGATAAAAGACAACCTCTTTAACAAGTGGTGCTGAGAAAACTGGACAGCCACTTGTAAAAGAATGAAACTAGATCACTTTCTAACACCATACACAAAGATAAACTCAAAATGGATCAAAGATCTAAGCATAAGACCAGAAACTATAAACCTCCTAGAGGATAACATAGGCAAAACACTCTCTGCCATAACCCAAAGCGGGATACTCCATGACCCACCTCCCAGAATACTGGAAATAAAAGCACGAATAAACAAATGGGACCTAATTAAAATTAAAAGCTTCTGCACAACAAAGGAAACTATAAACAAGGTGAAAAGACAGCCTTCAGAATGGGAGAAAATAATAGCCAATGAAGCAACCGACAAACAATTAATCTCAAAAATATACAAGCAACTCCTGCAGCTCCATTCTAGGAAAATAAACAACCCAATCAAAAAGTGGGCCAAAGAACTTAACAGACATTTCTCCAAAGAAGACATAAAAATGGCTAACAAACACATGAAAATATGCTCAACATCACTCATTATCAGAGAAATGCAAATCAAAACCACAATGAGATATCACTTTATACCAGTCAGAATGGCTGCAATCCAAAAATCCACAAGTAATAAATGCTGGAGAGGATGTGGAGAAAAGGGAACCCTCTTACACTGTTGGTGGGATTGCAAACTAGTACAGCCACTATGGAAAACAGTGTGGAGATTCCTTAAAAAACTGCAAATAGATTTGCCATATGACCCAGCAATCCCACTGCTGGGCATTCACACCGAGGAAACCAGAATTGAAAGAGACACGTGCATCCCAATGTTCATTGCCGCATTGTTTACAATAGCCAGGACATGGAAGCAACCTAGATGCCCATCAGCTGACAAATGGATAAGAAAGCTGTGGTACATATACATGATGGAATATTACTCAGCCATTAAAAAGAATTCATTTGAATCAGTTCTACTTAGGTGGACGGAACTGAAGCCTATTATCCAGAGTGAAGTAAGCCAGAAGGAAAAACAAAAATACAGTATACTAACGTATATATATGGAATTTAGAAAGACGGTAACGAGAACCCAGCATGCGAGACAGCAAAAGGAATGCAGACGTATTGAACAGACTCCTGGACTCTGTGGAAGAGGGCAAGGGTGGGATGATATGGGAGAATGGCATTGAAACATGTTAATTATCATATGTGAAATCAATCGCCAGCCCAGGATTGATGCTGGGGGCTGGTGCACGGGGGAGGGAATCAGGAGGGAAGAGGGAGGGGGGTTCTGTAGGAGGAGCATGTGTAAACCCATGGCGATTTCATGTCATTGTATGGCAAAACCAATAAAGTAAATAAATAAATAAATAAACTATAAAAAGACCTATCTAATATCCCACATTTTCCACAAAACTTTCCTTGATTTTCAAGACTTGTTATCTCTCTCATCCAAAGCCCTACAATAAAATATTTGCCTCATAAATTTTTGCATATATGCTATATCAATTATATGTTGTTTGAAGCTAAGGACTTTGTTTCATCCTAGGTTTTGTGTTCTTTGAACCACAGCTACTAGGATGTCATGCTTTTAACCTAGTACTAATATTTGCTTGCATTTATATGTTTACTCCTCGACTAAATCTTCCTGGATTATATTAATGCTGATAGAATAAAATGCTCAAAAATTATTATCTTTAAATGAGATTAATAGAAAAATAAAAGTAAACCTACATTACTGACTACGCTAAAGCTTTTGACTGTGTGGATCACAACAAACTGTAGAAAATTTTTAAAGAAATGGGAATACCAGACTACCTGAACTGCCTCCTGAAAAATCTGTATACAGGTCAAGAAGCAGCAGTTAGAACTGGACATAGAACAATGGACTGGTTCAAAATTGGGAAAGGAGTATATCCAAACTGTATATTGCCATGCTGTTTATTTAACTTAGAAGCAGAGTACATCATGTGAAATGCCAGGCTGGATGAAGCACAAGCTGGAATCAAGATTGCCAGGAAAATTATCAATAACCTCAAATATGCAGATGACACCACCCTTATGGTAGAAAAGCGAAGAGGAACTAGAGTGTCTTGATGAAAGTGAAAGAGAAGAGTGAAAAATCTGGCTTAAAATTACATTCAGAACACGAAGATCATGGCATCCAGTCCCACCACTTGGTGGCAAATAAGTGGGGAAACAATGGAAAGACTGACAGACTTTATATTCTTGGTCCCCAAGATCACTGTAGATGGTAACTGAGGCCAAGAAATTAAAAAACAATTACTCCGAGGAAGAAAATCTATGACAAATCTAGACAGCATATTAAATAGCAGAGATGACTTTGCCAACAAAGGTCCATCAAGTCAAGCTATGGGTTTTTCTGAGAGTCATGTATGGATGTGAGACCCTAAACAAACCTGAACACTGAAGAATTTATTCTTTTGAACTGTGGTGTTGGAGAAGACTCTTGAGAGCCCCTTGCACTCCAAGAAGTTCAAACCAGTCAGTCTTAAAGGAAATCAGTCGTGAATATTTGCTGAAACGACAGATGCTGAAGCTGAAGCTCCAGTACTTTGGCTGCCTGATGTGAAGAACTGGCACACTGGAAAAGACCCTGATGTTGGGAAGGATTGAAGGCAGGAGGAAAAGAGGCTGACAGAGGATGAGATGGTTAGATGCCATCATCGACTCGATGGGCATGAGTTTGAGCAAGCTCTGGGAGTCTGTGATGGACAGGGAGGCCTGACCTGTGACAGTCCATGGGGTCGGAAAGGGTCAGACATGACTGGGCAACTGAACTGAACTGAACATTACTCTGGTAAAATCTGACCCAATCACTGGAAGTAAGTCTTAATTATCTGGTGTCTTACTAAAATGACCACATTGTAAGGGTAAGCACTGCAACCATGAGAATACATAACATATTCTTAAAATGTAAAATATTGTTACATTGAAATAATGTGAACCAAATACTCCAATTTAATATACTATTTACAAGAGTCATGCACAACAGTCATAGAACCCTCTGCCACGATGGATATGTTCTGCATCTGCCCTGTTTAATACATTAGGCACTAGCCAAATGGGACTATTTGGTACTTGACATATAGTTACTGTTGTAGACGAAATAAATTTTAAATTTATTTAATTTTATGATTTGATTTGTGGGATATGGCTTGTGATTATCATATTGGGAAACTCAGTATTTGAAGCGAAGTTTTTATAATTATTTTTAACCATAGAAACAGAGTTGAATTTATAGAGAATTTCCACAATATTTGTTATATAAATTAAAATACAAGTATAAAAAATACTGAACTACCACCAACTTCATTTTTTAAAAAGAAAAGTAACTGAAATCAAACATCAGAATTCCAGAAAATTAATACTTTATTTCGTATTTAAAATATATGTGAATATTAATCAAATTAATGAAGATCAAACACAAAGAACAAATATTAAAAGCAGCAAGAGAAAAACAACAAATAACACACAAGGGGATTCCCAAAAGGCTAACAGCTGACCTTTCAAAAGAAACTCTTCAGGCCAGAAGGGAATGGCAGGACATACTTAAAGTGGTGAAAGAGAAAAACCTACAGCTCAGATTACTGTACCAGCAAGGATCTCTTTCAAATATGAAGGAGAAATCAAAAGCTTCACTGTGAAGCAAAAGCTGAGAGAATTCAGAACAATCAAACCAGCTCTTCAACAAACGCTAAAGGATCTTCTCTAGACAGGAAACACAGAAAAGATTTATAAACTCGAACTGAAAACAACAAAGTAAATGGCAACGGGACCATGCTTATCAATAATTACCTTTAATGTAAACGGGTTGAATGCCCCAACCAAAAGACAAAGACTGGCTGAATGGATACAAAAATAAGACCCCTATATATGCTGTCTACAAGAGACCCATCTCAAAACAAGGGACACATAGAGACTGAAAATGAAGGGCTGGAAAATGATATTTCATGCAAATGGAGACCAAAAGAAAGCAGGAGTAGCAATACTCATATCAGATAAAATGGACTTTGAAATAAAGGCATTTAAAAGAGACAATGAAGGACACTACATAATGATCAAAGGATCAATCCCAGAACAAGATATAACAACTATAAATATATATGTACCCAACATAGGAGCACCACAATATGTAAGGCAAATGCTAACAAGTATGAAAAGGGAAATTAACAGCAACACAATAACAGAGGGAGATTTAATATCCCACTCACACCTATGGATAGATCAACTAAACAGAAAATTAGCAAGGAAACACAAATTTTGAATGATACAATGGACAGTTAGACTTAATTGATATCTATAGGACATTTCACCCCAAAGCAATGAAATTTACTTTTTTCTCAAGTGCACATGGAACCTTCTCCAGGATAGATCACATCCTGGGCCATAAATCTAGCCTTGGTAAAGTCAAAAGAATTGAAATCATTTCAAACATCTTTTCTAATCACAATGCAGAAAGATTAGATGTCAACTACAGGGGAAAAGCTATTAAAAATGCAGATATATGGAGGCTAAACAACACGCTCCTCAATAATCAACAAATCACAGAAGAAATCAAAAACAAAATCAAAATATGCATAGAAATGAATAAAAATGAAAACACAATAATCCAAGACCTATAGGATTCAGTAAAAGCAATGCTAAGGGGAAGGTTCATAGCAATACAGACTTACCTCAAGAAACAAGAGAAAAATCAAATAAATAACCTAACTAAACACCTAAAGCAACTAGAAAAATAAGAAATGAAGAACCCCAGGGTTAGTAGAAGGAAAGAAATAAAAATTAAGGCAGAAATAAGTGAAAAAGAAACAAAGGAGATTATAGCAAAAATCAACAAAACTAAAAGCTGGTTCTTTGAGAAGATAAATAAAATAGACAAATCATTAGCCAGACTCATCAAGAAAAAAAAAGATAGGAATCAAATCAACAAAATTAGAAATGAAAATGGAGAAATCACAACAGACAACACAGAAATACAAAGAATCATAAGAGACTACTATTGGCAACAATATGTCAATAAAATGGACAACTTGGAAAAACGGATAAATTGTTAGAAAATTATAACACTCCAAAACTGAATCAGGAAGAAATGGAAAATCTTAACAGACACATCACAAGCATGGAAATTGAAACTATAATCAGAAATCTTCCAACAAACAAAGCCCAGGACCAAATGACTTCACAGGTGAATTCTACCAAAAATTAATAGAAAAGCCAACATCTATCCTATTCAAACACTTCCAGAAAATTGCAGAGGAGGGTAAACTTCCGAACTCATTCTATGAGGCCACAATCATCACAAAGCCAGTCAAAGATGTTACAAGAAAACTACCGGCCAATATCACTGATGACATAGATGCAAAAATCCTTAACAAAATTCTAGCAAACAGAATCTAACAACATATTAAAAAGATCATATATCATGATCAAGTGGGCTTTATCCCAGGGATGCAAGGATTCCTCAGTATTCGCAAATCAATCAATGTGATACATAACTTTAACAAATTGAAACATAAAAACCATATGATTAACTCAATAGATGCAGAGAAAGCCAATGACAAAACTTAACATCCATTTGTGCTAAAAACCCTCCCGAAAGCAGGCATAGAAGAACATACCTCAACATAATAAAAGCCATATATGATAAACCCACAGCAAACATTATCCCCAATGGTGAAAAATTGAAATCATTTCCCCTAAAGGCAGGAACAAGACAAGGGTGCCCATTCTCATGGCTACTATTCAACACAGTTTTGGAAGTTTAGCCACAGCAATCAGAGAAGAAAAATCAATAAAAGAATTCAGAATGGAAAAGAAGAAGTAAAACTCTCACTGTTTACAGATGACATGATCCTCTGTATAGAAAACCCTAAAGACACCAGCAGAACATTACTAGAGCTAATCCATGAATATAGTAAAGTTGCAGGATATAAAATTAACACTCAGAAACCCCTTGCATTCCTATACACTAGCAATGAGAAAACAGAAAGAGAAATTAAGAAAACAATTCCATTCACCCTTGCAATGAAAAGAATAATATACTCAGGAATAAATCTACCTAAAGAAACAAAAGACCTATATATAGAAAACTATAAAAAAAAAAAAACTGATGAAAGAAATCAAAGGGGACACAAATAGATGGAGAAATTTACCATGTTCATGGATCAGGAGAATCAATATAGTAAAAATGAATATACTACCCAATATAGATTCAATACAATCCCTACCAAGTTACCAATGGTATTTTTCACAGAACTAGAACAAATAACTTCACAGTTTGTATGGAAACACAAAAAACCTCAAATAGCCAAAGCAATCTTGAGAAAGAAGAATGGAACTAGAGGAATCAACCTGCCTGACTTCAGACTACACTACAAAGCTACAGTAATCAAGACAGCATGGTACTGGTACAAAGACAGAAATATAGATCAGTGCAACAAAACAGAAAGTCTAGAGATAAATTCACACACTGATGGACATCTTAAGTTTGACAAAGGAGGCAAGAATACAGAATGGAGGAAAGACAAATCTCTAACAAGTGGTGTTTGGAAAACTGGTCAACCACTTGTAGAAGAGTGAAACTAGAACACTTTCTAACACCATACAGAAAAACAAACTCAAAATGGATTAAAGATCTAAATTTAAGACAAGAAACTATAAAACTCCTAGAGGAAAACAGAGGCAAAACACTCTCTGACATAAATCACAGCAACCTCCTCTATGACCCACCTCCCAGAGTAATGGAAATAAAGGAAAAAATTTAAAAAATGGGACCTAATTAAGCTTAAGAGCTTTTTCACAATGAAGGAAACTATAAGCAAGGTGAAAAGACAGCCTTCAGAATGGGAGAAAATAATAGCAAATGAAGCAACTGACAAAGAATTACTCTCAAAAATATACAAGCAACTCCTGAAGCTCAATTCCAGAAAAATAAAAAACCCAAGCAAAAAATGGTCCAAAGAACTAAACAGACATTTCTCCAAAGAAGACATACAAATGACTAACATATGAAAAGATGGTCAACATCAGTCATTTCAGAGAAATGCAAATCACAACCACAATAAGGCACCATTTCACACTGGTCAGAATGGCTGCTATCCAAAAGTCTATAAACAGTAAATTCTGGAGAGGGGGTGGAGAAAAGGGAACCCTGTTACACTGTTGGTGTAATGCAAACTAGTACAGCCACTATGGAGAACAGTGTGAAGATTCCTTAACAAAACTGGAAATAGAATTACCATATGACCCAGCAATCCTACTGCTGGGCATACACACTGAGGAAACCAGAATTGAAAGAGACACGTGTACCCCAGTGTTCATCACAGCACTGTTTATAATAGCCAGGACATGGAGGCAACCTAGATGTCCATCAGCAGACGAATGGATAAAAAAGCTGTGGTACATATACACAATGGAATATTACTCAGCCATTGAAAAGAATGCATTTGAATCAGTTCTAATGAGGTGGATGAAACTGGAGCCTATTATACAGAATGAAGTATGTCAGAAAGAAAATACACCAATACAGTATACTAACGCATATATATGGAATTTAGAAAAATGGTAGCAGTGACCCAATGTGTGAGATAGTGAAAGAGACAGATATGAAGAACAAACTGTTGGAGTCTGTGGAAGAAGGCGAGGGTGGGATGATTTGAGAAAATGGCATCAAAACATGTTTATTATCATATGTGAAACAGATTGCCAGTCCAGGTTCAGTACATGAAACAAGGCAGTCAGGCCTGCTGCAAAGGGATGACCCAGAGGGATGGGATGGGGAGGGAGGTGAGAGGGGGGTTCAGGATGGGGAGCACATGTGCATCCATAGCTGATTCATGTCAATGTATGGCAAAAACCACTACAATACTGTAAGGTAATTAGCTTCCAATTAAAATTAATTAATTGATTTTTTAAAAGCCAAAAAACATAATAAAAATAAAAGATATGTGAAAGATGTGAAATCTGAGGAAAAGACACTAACTTCATTATTTTTGTCATGGATGTCCTATTAAACAGATTTTGAAACTGAAAATAAATACACATGCCAATTACAACATTGTGTTATTATTGCTTGCATTTATGTGCTCCCTTAAATGACTGCAGCACCTGAATATTATTTTATATATGTTTGTAAAAGTGATTTCTGAATTTTATATTTGAGAATATATTTATAACAAAAAGTAGATGCCAGTTTCACTACATAAACTCTTAACACTTCCCACAAGTCTTTGCTTTTATTTCTAACAATGTTCAAAATTTCTGAAGTCCCATAGACTTTGTACAACTAGTTTGAAATTTTCCCATTCATTCCTGCCCTAATTTTTGTACCTCAATTTATAACTTATCATTGATGTTAATTAACCTCAAATCACACACAAAATCCAGTGGACAGAGCTACAAACTGAATGACACCTAGGGAAACAAAAGACAATACAGCAGAGCCTTAAAAGTAACGGGATGACACATGAGGAGCATTTTAAGATACAGGAAATTCATTTCATGGAACAATATGGCAACACTTTCTTTAAGTCAAGAAAGCTTTCTGTGATCAAATCTAATATGTAATTATTTGGCTGGTCTGGACAATGAAGGCACACTGTCTGTTGATCACAACTTGTCATTGTATGCTATAAAAATAATTACAGAAATTGGCTAAATAATTTTTCAACTCATTGTCTGCAGAGACACAATGGAAATAAAACAATCGGGGATTCTAAACACTATATATGCTTTATGCTTTGAATCATTTACAACTTCTATAATCCTATACCATAGACTTCCAATCATAACTATAACTAATTGTTGTGATTTGAAGAGACATAAAAAAAGCTAAGTAATTGCCCCAAGTTCAAAGAGATATGAGGTAACAAATCTGGAATTTTAATTTAGAAATCCATTATCATTTGCTAAAGAAACTAACTTCTGAAGCTTCAGTTTCAGGAAAGAGTATATCTGAAACCAGATAAGTGAAATATAAAGTATGATCTTTTTATCTACAAAGTAAAAATTTCATTTTGGTCCACACAGCAAAGTATAGACTTTGATCTTTTTTCTGTGGACTAACAATTAGTCCTCTTGACCCTTACAATGATTATTCAATAGAGCAAAATACAATCGTTAAATGGATACCAGGATCTCACTGAAGAACTAGCCTATCAACAAAGAAACTATTTTCATCTATGCTTAGCTACATGTGTAATATGACTTCCACATATGATTGACTTTCAATGAGAGGCATTATAACATAATGTATATGGCATAATATGAATATTATGAGCTCAAGCTGTCAGGTTTCAATTCATAGCTCTAACATTTACTACCCATGTGACCTTGGACAAGTTACTTAAATTCTCTGTGTCTTCATTTTTCTCATTTGCAATAAAGCAATAGGACAACAATCAGTAATTCTAAATATTATATTTAGAGTTGGTGATGGACAGGGAAGCCTGGTGTTCTGAGTCCATGGGGTCACAAAGAGTTGGACACGACTGAATAGGACAACAATACTACTTCTCTCATAGAGGCTAGAATGATTTAGCCAGTTCATATATTTACAGTTCTTAGAACAGCACCCTGATACACATGCATATAGGGCTTCCCAGGTGGTGCCAGTGGTAGAACCAGCCTGCTGATTCAGGAGACATAAGGGTTGCGGGTTTGAGCCCTGGATCAGGAAGATCCCCTGGAGAGGAAATGGCAACCCACCCCAGTATTCTTACCTGGAGAATCCCATGGACAGAGAAACCTGGTGGGCTACTGTTCATAGGGTTGCAAAAAATCAGACATGACTGAAGCAACTTAGCATGCACACATGCATACACAATTATAACCACTACTGTAAGCAAAACATCAGAGTTTTTATCTACTGTACCTTAATTATTAATGAAACTATCTTTGAAAAATAATTATGGGCATGTTCTCAGATGTTACATTTTTTAAAATCTATCTTCCACTGCCCTCTGAGGTGATTCTAAAAATGTATTAGATAGAAATTCCCTAAGCATTTTACATACATTCTGTAATTTACTTAACTTCTTTCATCAACAATCTGACATATGTATTATCTCCCATTTTCGAGTGTGAATACTGAGTTTTATAAAATCTAAGTGACTTAGTAAAAAGCATATGGCTTTAGAAACAGATGGTTTATGACTCCACACCTGCCAATTTTCCCACCAATTCAGGTTGTCTTTGCCCAGCTGGACATGAATTCACAAAGGAATGTTTTCAAGGATACAGTAAGCCTCCTCATCTTAAGTAGATAATATCATTTGGTTAATCCTACCTTATCTCAGGTTCCAGGCCTCTCTTGTGGTTCATCTGGTAAAGAATCCTCCTGTAGTGTGGGAGACCTGGGTTCAATCCCTGGAAAGGCTACCCACTCCAGTATTCTGGACTGGAGAATTCCATGGACTGTGTAGTCCATATGATCTCAAAGAGTCGGACACAACTGAGTGACTTTCAGTTTCATGTCAGGTTCCCTGGTGAATTAGACAGTAAAGAATCTACCTATCAATGCAGGAGACTTGGGTTTGATCCCTGAGTTGGTAAGATCCCCTGGAGGAGAGCATGACCACCCACTCCAGTATTCTTCCCTGGAGAATCCCCATGGACAGAGGTGACTGGCGGGCTACAGTTCCATGGGGTTGCAAAGAGTCAGACACAACTGAGCAACTAAGCACAGCAAACACAGCACATCTTATTTCAGGAAAAGAAAAGGTGGAGGTAGTATTTGATATACTTCTCATATATAAAAGGGATATTTTAAAAAACTATTTTCAAGATATAAATGCATAATTCCGTGTGCAATTTTCAATTACACTTGTATTTCTTAATGTTCATTTTTAGCACACAAAGATCAAAATAAAGATTTACACTTGGTGGCAGGTATATTTCAGAAAACAGTGTTGTTTTCAGATTTTATAAAGGAAATACAAAGCAAAAATTATAATTTACAGAACATTCTCAGATTTATTCAAGGGAAGTAACTCATTAACAATTATATTAATATTTGTTAATACTAACTGAAGATAAACAGCATAAATAAAGAGTTCATATCTTCCCTTAATTCAGCTCAGATTTTACTGTCACATGAGTTTATCCTGAATATCCCAGAAAAGAGAAAACAAAACACTTCTTGTTCTTTGAGTTTTTAATTTTGAATTATGTAAATAAGATGCCAAGTTTGTTTATATTCACTAGTATTTAATTGATTTTCTTGTTCATTCTCTGCCTAGATCACCAGCTCTCCACTTTATCCCCACATCCTTGCACTTTGGCTATGAATCAGAGCTACAGATCACAACCTTAAGTCTTACCTTCCTTAACAATACGAAGCTAACTCTCCTGGCCTCCCTTAACCATACGAAGCTAACTGTTCTGGTCTCCGGAACCACAGCCCTAAACCCACAACCATCTAAAGAGGTAAGCATAGGAAATCACAAAACAGTAAGCACATGCTATCTTATAAAGAACAGAAGTGACAATTGCACTCTCCCTGTTGGAGGGTTGTTTTTTTCTTTTTTTCTTTCCAGTCTTTAAGTTTGAAATGACATGTAGAGATAGAAAGCTTATACCTAAAATCAATACTTCTAAAATGGTGCATATTCATCTTTCCATACTTGCGAATGCCCTTATCTAGTGTGGTAAGTGTATGCACACTTGTGCATGTCCTGAGGAACGGTTTCTAAGCCTGCATGTGATGCTGTCTGAACCCTCCCAGAATGACTGATAATTGTTGTGAAGACTGTGTGTGTGCTCCGTGGTGTCTGACTCTGCAATCCCATGTGACCCACCAGACTCCACTAGCCATGGAATTTTCCAGGCAAGAATACTGGAGCGCTTTGTCATTTCCTACTCAAGAGGGTCTTCCCAACCCAGGAATTGAATCCGAGTCTCTTGAATGTCCTTCATTGGCAAGTGTATTCTTTATCACTACATCGCTTGGGAAGCCCTTATTGTTATGAATTTTTATCTAGATAATCTGATCCCATAAGTATGCTAACAATTCTTAGTTCTAAGCATGAAGCCAAAATGAAAAGATAAGAAATGCTCTCTACCACCCATCAGTTCCCTAGAGCTTTCCTGTGTCCTTCTCTTAATCCCAGACATACTCTGTGATCATGCAGTGGGGAGAAAATCAGTGCACAAACGGGCAAGACTTGAATGAAGCTTAATTAATTCCCACCCACCATACCGGAAGTCTTTCCACTGAAGCACACTGTTTTCACTTGGTAGAATTACATCCTTGCATACTCTATATGAAGCCATGCCAAGCTTCTCACAGGACATGTTTTGGAGCCAATCTGCTCCCCTTTCTGTGAAGCAGAAAGAAAATTACGTTCATTGTCTTAAACAGTATCATGATACATACCCAGATTTCATGCATATGGATAGTAAAATAAAAAGTTCTTCCCCAGAATGATTTTCCCCCAGCAGTTTTCTTTCAAGTATTTCACTGAGTTCCTCCTTGAATACAATCTAGGTAAACATTAGTGTCTCATTGTTGGCCAACTGAAATTTAGAGGGACTGTAATGGGAAATGAGGAACCAAATGTTCAGCATGTTTTCAGTGCCCCACTGAGAGGATCCTAGCACAGGAGGACTTTTGAAGGCAAGGTAGACTCCAATACTCTGATCTGTACCATGGGAGGTGCCAAATGAGATATAAATGGGCCCCATGAATCTTTTAACCAGTGTGATTATGGCTCACAGAAGTCACTGGATACATTTCCCTAAAGTTGAACAATAAAACAGAATGCTGGCTAGAAAGCATCAAAAACTCACAAGGCATATTTGATTCATACGAGATCAAAAAGAGAAACATTTACCATTCAATAAAAATTTAAAACACCTCTCAAATCTGAATTCTTTGCAAGGTTCAGGGACCACATCCGGCCCTATATTTTATAGTAAACCTAGTTCAACCACTCTCAGCTCAATAAATAACAATAAAAAAATTTTCCCTCAGGGAGGATATTGCAAAATTTTTCTTTTTTACTTTTTCCTTGTGCACATAAATCCTTTAATATATAGTTACTTTTTATAAATCTTCACCAGCACTGAAAGGAACATGACAAGAAAGAGTTCACATAGCAGTATCTTTGAGAATTGTTTTTCATAAGACATATTCTTTGAACTTAAAAAAAAAAAAAAAAAAAACTCTACTTATCTAAATATTTCTCTCTGCCCTGAATCTAGTCATAAAGGTCCCATTAAGAAAGAATGCTTGGAAATAATGAATAATACTATTTATAGTTACCTTTGTTAATCTATATTATTATTTATCTTTATTTATAGCTACATTTATTTATCCAATCATTCAGTAAAAACATTCTATACTATATATATATATAGTGTATATATATATATATATATAATAGCACATTGCTATAACAATACATCTGACCTCTCTTACCAAATGATTTTTCTAGAGTGCTAAAAAGCAACATTCCCTTGGGTAGGTGGCTTCCTTTTGGCCACATGAGAACAAACATTTGCAGGGATGAAGGGGCTAAAACACAAGAAGTTCTATGAAGGAGATGGGATTTTTTTCCCAACCTCCAAAGGTTCTTTCAGGCTTGTGAAAGTTTCAGAAACACCTACAGTAGTAAACCAAATAATGCACTCAAACCCTAGACCCAACGCTGAAGTCAGCCTCTCTCAAACAAATGGTTCTTCGATGGAAAGAGGAGCAGAGAGGAAGAGAAAGAGTGACCTATGCTAGGACACCAAGCAAAGGTGGCAGATGTGCTTCATGTCTTTGTATGCCTCCCAAATACACACTCAATAAGAAGCCCTCACTTGAAACCTGCTGGCTGCTCCGTTATTTAAATGTACTGCAATCAGTTCTGCATCCAGGATTTCTGGAAGATGGTAGTCCTATTAGTTTTGCATTGAGCTCTTGATAATCTAGTAAATTAGGGATAAATTGTAACTTACTGACTTTCAATATACTCTAATGTGAGCATGCTCAGCTGCTCAGTCGTGTCCAACTCTTTCTGTCCTCATGGACTATAGCCCACCAGGCTCCTCCATCCATGTAATTCTCCAGGCAAGAATACTGGAGTGGGCTGCCATTTCCTCCTCCAGGGGATCTTCCTGACTCAAGGACCAAACCCATGTCTCCTGCATCTCTTTGCGATGGCAGGCGATTCCTTACCACTGAGCCACCTGGGAAGCCGCATACCCTGATATTTTCCAATAAAACTTTGTGTTTGATGGTGAGAAAAGTGGGAAACAATACACGGTGGTCACTGACATACATCACACATCATCATCTCCCAAGCAGAAGTCAGGCAACGACTGCTCCAGAATGACCTCATGTCTGAATGGACAATTTGGCAGTGTTGGTTTTAACTTGGCTAAAGGCTCCCTTGATCCATTTTCTCCATGAACCCTAATTCTGCCAGTATCAAGAATCACTTTTGTCAATTTGATTCTATGTAAACAACTACTGTTAGCATTTGAGAGACCAACCATTTGAAGCTGTATTTTTTTAACATCTCTTTCTTTTTTTGTTTGGGTACCTAAGAAATGCACAACTGAGTAATCGTAGATTGATAATCTTGGGTTTATTTATAAACATCTCCTTTAAAATCACAGATAGCTCTAGATCTATTTATATTTGGTCAATTTCATGTTCCAATAACCCAATCCAGAAATCATACTTAATCACAGAAGTTGTTATGGGTCTTCTGTGCTCTGACCATTCATCTGTATCTTTTTTAAAAAGTTTACCTCTTGAAGCAATTTGAATTAATGATTTATTGGTAAAATATGCATATTTATGTTTTCCCTAAGTCTGCATTTTGGTTTCATTTCCACAATGTGAGGACTTAGCTATTATATCATTCAGAGAAGTCTTAAGATGACACTCCTAGATAAGGCCACCTTGCTTGCTTGCTAAGTTGATTCAGTCGTGTCCAACTCTTTGTGACACTATAGACCGGACTGTAGCTTACCAAGCTCCTCTGTCCATGGAATTCTCCGGACAAGAACACTGGAGTGGGTTGCCAAACCCTCTTCCAGAGGAATCTTCCCAACTCAAACCTGTCTCTTGCGCTGGCAGGAGGGTCTTTACCACTAGCATCACCTAGGAAGTCCCATATATTTCTGAGTTCCCCATATTTTCTCACACAAAGTCTCTTATTTCCTTGTTAACACTATCTTAACCTCAATGTATAAAATAAAGCTTGTCTGACCATTCAAGGGGCTTCCCGGTGGCTCAGACAGGAAAGGATTTTCCTGAAATGCAGACCTATTCAAGTATCTGAATTATCAAGCTTAGTAAATTTGGATTGTAGACCAAAAACAGAAGAGCAACCTTTAGCAAAACTTTCCTTCTCTCTCTGCCTTCAGGAAGCAGTTATAAAGCAAGTTTGGCTCTCTCTTAGAAGAGATTTCAGTATTAGAAATCTTTCAGACTCAATTTCCCTAATATCAAAGTCTTGGTAGGTGCATGATTTGAGAACTATACTAAAAGAAAAATCATTTAACTATATGTTGAACACTTAAAATAATTAGTACCTTTAATTTCTTACCTACCATATCCTAACAGATTTCCGGCAATCCAGTATTTTAGAGCCTATTATATGTGAAACCTCATTCTTGGTACCAAATACGGTATCAGTTATATACTTCTGATTGGAAATTTAATAATGCCAAATCAAACTAGCAAAGATGCAGGGAAATTATTGTTTCACACAACTAAATGTCAAGAGATGAATCAGGGTTAGCATTCAGTTTATAAAGTCTCCACATCTCATGTTTGTGTATGAGATAGAGAAACAGAGAGACCACCTGAGATGTGGCACTATTTTCTCCTCCAGTGGATCTTCCTGACCCAGGGATCAAACCCATGTCTGCTGCATTGATAGGTAGATTCTTTACCACTGAGCCCCGTATGAGGGGAAAGAAGTAAAGGGATTGGATGCATTTCCATTTTTTGTTGCGATTCAGTGGATACAGATAGAAAACAGAATATATACTGGATTATAATGGATAAATTATCAAAGCAAAATTATAATTAAATTCATGTTACCCAAGACGTTAAGTCTTTTTTCAAAAAATTACATTTGCAAAGAAAAGAAAAGTTTTTTTTTTCAAGAGTAAAACTTAATATGAGGTTTGGACTCCAAAGTGCATTACAGAAACTTTCTTTTTGTAAATCATTTTATGAAAGCAAAAATTTTAGTCTAATAGCTATTCAAAGTATTTATCCTTAGCAAGTATTATTATGCAAGTACATATAGGTGACTAATCACAAAGTTGGAAAAGATATCAGATCACACATTCCTATTGCTTGAACTTTAAAAGTCTTATTCTGATTTATGCTTTCCAATATCTGCAAAATGTCATTCCTTAAATAAATATGTAAGCCCCATACTAAAATCTCCAATGCCGCTGAGTCCCATGTTTTTCAGATATCTCTTTTGATCTTACCTACAGACTCTCTTGGGGCTTACCTAATGGCTCAGACAGTAAAAAGTCTGCCTGCAATGTGGGAAACCCAGGTTCGCTCCCTAGGTAGAGAAGACCCTCTGGAGAAGGTAATGGCTACCCATTCCAGTATCCTTGTATGAGAACCCCATGGATAGAGGAGTCTGGCAAGCTAATGAGATAGCAAAGAGTCAGATAGGACTGAGCGACTAACACACACACACACACACACACACACACACACACACACACACACACACACACAATCTTAGAGAGCATTCTTATAAATTAATCCTCAAAGAAGCTGAAGCCAGACTGAAACACAGTGACTTCCTTCATCCTATCTTCCTCTCAAAACCTTCATTACAACAGTAGCACTATGAGTTTTGCTGAATGTGTCAATTCAGTTCTCTTGAGTTTTTATCTAGATATAACATTTCTGTTTCATAGGATATGCCTATGTTGAGACATAGTAGAGAAAATGAAACTGTTTGTCAAGTGGTTATACCATTATTTATACCATTAGGGGCCTCCCTGGTGGCTCAGAGGGTAAAGCGTCTGCCTACAATGCAGGCGACCTGGGTTTGATCCCTGGGTCAGGAAGATCCCCTGGAGAAGGAAATGGCAACCCACTCCAGTACTCTCGCCTGGAAAATCCTATGGAGAGAGAAGCCTGGTAGGCTACAGTCCATGGGGTCGCAAAGAGTCAGACATGACTGAGCAACTTCACTTATACCATCATACACATCTATCAGCAATGTATATGAGAGTCCCCTAGTATCACCAAGTTAGTATTTTCAGTCTAACCATACTGTTACAGCTCTGAAACGTTAGGAATTGAATTTACCTAAGCTTCCATTTGATTCTTTTTTACAGTGAACATACGAAAGTGGTGTTATGTGAAAAAACTGCAATATCCAGCATCAAAAAAAGATTCAACAAATAATAGCTTTAATTATAACAGAATTCTGAATTAAAAAGTGACAAAATATCATGCCCAAATATTAGTATTCCATAGCTGGTAATGGTGTTTCATTCTATGGTATACAACTATTAATCTATTAAATTATATCCACTTTGGTATCATAATGAAGAGGCAGTACTGTCCTTTGAATTGGAAAAAATAGATATGCATTTTTAAGTTGAGACCTCGTCTGCCCTGAAAAATCAATGCTTTTAAATTGTGGTGCTAGGGAAGACTCTTGAGAGTCCCTTGAACTGCAAGAAGATCAAACCAGTCAATCCTAAAGAAAATCAACCCTGAATACTCTTTGGAAGGACTGATGCTGGAAATGAAGCTCCAATATGTCTGCCACCTGATTCAAAGTGCCAATTCATTGGAAAAGATGCTGAATCCAAAAAAGATTGAGGGCAGGGGGGAAAGGGGGCAACAGAGGGTTAGGTGGTTGAATGGCTTCATTGAGTCAATAAACATGAGTTTGAGCAAGCTCCAAGAGATAGTGAAAGACAGGGAAACTGGGCATGCTGCAGTCCATGAGGTCACAAAGAGTTGGATATGACTGAGCAGCTGAACAACATCTAGCCCAGTGAGAATTATTCACATAAAAGGCAGCCCTCCAAAATAAATGAAGTCATTACCCCTAATGTCTTAAACTGGAAATGACATAGTAGAGGATCTGAATACGGGGTGGACATTATAGGTCTGGAAATATTTTATAATGATCAGTCAGAAAAGACTTTTCTGTTAGAAGAAACACAACCATTGTGAATGTGGGAAAAGGCAATGTTCCTGAGAAGATGGAATTATAGGATCTAAGTTATATTGGAGTCGCAGTAAAGTGAAAGTATTAGTCACTCAGTGGTGTCCATCTTTTTGTGATCCCATGGACTGTAGCCTGCCAGGCTCCTCTGTCCATGGAATTCTCCAGGAAATAATACTGGAGTAGGTTGTCATTTCCTTCTCCAGGGTATCTCCCCAACCCAGGGATCAAACCCACATCTCCTGCCTTGGAGGCAATTTCTTTACTGCCTGAGTCACCAGGGAAGCCTACATTGAAATCACAAATACTCCTCAAAAAACACCTTTTCCCCAACATTTAGGTATTTTCTGGATACTCAATAAGCATTGTTTATGTCAAGCATTTCACTCCAAACAATCAAGCAAAGAATCTATGAGAGAAACATGTCAACAGAGGAATTACTGCTATTTTTTTCATTATATTTTAAACCTCACTTTTCAAAAATTACAAATCCATCTTATAAAACTATAATTTTTATGGTTCCAAACTATTGAGATTTTTTTTCCCTCTCTCATTTTACTTGTTAGTTTCATCATTTAATTCTTATAAGCAAGTCTCTTTCAAGCTCTTTTCAGTCTCTGGCAGTTATAAATAGTCAAATAACATGGAATCAGAGCATAAAAAATAGACTTCTGAGATGATTCACTTGCTACTTCCATCTTTTCTGGCAGGTGACATTATTTGCTTTCACGCTGCTGAATAGTGTCTAATTGTTTCAGTTAATCTTTCCATTGTGCAATCTGTTAAAGCCAATAAAGCATCAATTCCCAATTTAATGGGATGCTTGATTAACTGAGATGACAACAGAATGTAATATGTTGTAAAGGCTTCATTTAAAAATAAGGATGAAGAGAGCTAGACTAAGTTCACCATGGTGATCTGCACATCTTCCTTCCAGCCTATAAGTGCCTAGGGTTCAAGTTAAAGAATGCTTTGTGATTCGGACATGAAATCTATGTAAAGCCAAAGACAACTAAACTTCCTGAACTAAAGCTTAAAACACTTCATTTCAACATTACCAGTATCATTCATATGAGTGCATAGAATCTCATGGCTTGAGAAAAATCTGAGAAAACACAGACCATTTCCTAGTACCTGACCAGGATTTCACCTAGACCATCACACATTGCAGAATATTTATATCCCAAGATAGATGATTAATTTCTTCTTTTGCTTAATTCAAAAAATATTTGTCTACGTCGCTCTAGTCTCATTGCAATAGTCAAAAATGCAAGGTTGTTATTGGTAATTACATGAAATGTTGAGAACATAATTTAGAAAATGTGCCAGTGCCTTTTAAAGGCACATTTCTAGGTTATGTGAGTACAAATTCAGCCTAAGAAACTAATATGAATCTGAATAATCATTAACAAACTGAGGGGCAATCTTTGCCTGTTTCTCACATGTGTGATATGGCTGTTCAGTTGCTCTGTCGTGTCTGACTCTTTGTGACCCCACGGACTGTAGCCTCCCAGGCTCCTCTGTCCATGGGGATTCTCCAGGCAAGTATACTGGAGTGGGTTGCCATATTCTCTGCAAGGCCTCTTCCTGACCCAGGAATCAAATCCACCTCTCCTGTTTGGCAGGCAGTTTCTTTACCACTGAGCCACCTGGGAAGCCTAATGTGTGATATGGAGAAGTCCTAAAATGATTCTAGGCCTTGATTTCCACATCACCAAGACAAAAGTCATTTGATTTGTGTCAAAATGTTGCTTTTAAAGCTAAATAAGTTTTTAAAAATTCAATCACATATATATATATATCTCACATATAAATAACAGTGTGTGATACACACACATTCAACATATCTTTCACATATTTGAAGGATCACACAAATTTCACTGTATGAGACTTTCGATCACCACAAAATAATATCAAATTTAGTGATGTTTTATCAGTTTAGGTAAATATAGTCATGTTTTCTAGTTTTAACAATGAGCCACTGCAGTTATATTACATAGATAATGTGTATTACATGTGTATAGACTTGAAATATATAGCAAGTATCCTCTGAGGAAAACATTTAAGCATTATTGAGTTCATAGCAATTTTTTTTCATTGTTAAAAGCAAAAATACCATAACCCCCAATAAGTTCTAAAAAGAATTCTATTTGGAAAAAAAGAGAGGGGAATTAAAATTAAGTTTGTACTTACATAATGCCTGATAAGTTAAAAACTGAATTTAGCATGTACTTCAGCAAAGCACAGAATACAAAATAATCATTCTAAATAAGCATGGATATTATTCAGCAATCTCCTTGTTGTCAAGATATTTTACTTTTCTTCTTTGTATCTTTATGTCTGTCTTCAGTTCAGTTCATTCACTCAGTCCTGTTTGACTCTTTGTGACCCCATAAATCCCAGCATGCCAGGCCTCCTTGTCCATCACCAAATCCCGGAATTTACCCAAACTCATGTCCATCGATTCAGTGATGCCATCCAGCCATCTCATCCTCTGTCATCCCCTTCTCCTCTTGCTCCCTCCCAAATCTTCCCAGCATTAGGGTCTTTTCCAGTGAGTCAACTGTTCACATGAGGTCGCCAAAGTATCGGAGTTTCAGCTTCAAGATCAGTCCTTCCAAAGAACACCCAGGACTGATCTCCTTTAGGATGGACTGGCTGGATCTCCTTGCAGTCCAGAGGACTCTCAAGAGTCTTCTCCAACACCACAGTTCAAAAGCATCTTTGGCACTCATCTCTCTTTATAGTCCAACTCTCACATCCACACATGACTACTGGAAAAAGCAAAGCCTTGACTATATGGACCTTTTCTGACAAAGTAACGTCTCTGCTTTTTAATATGCTGTCTAGGTTGGTCATAACTTTCCTTCCAAGGAGTAAGCATCTTTTAATTTCATGGCTGTAATCACCAGCTGCAGTGATTTTTGGAGCCCAGAAAAATAAAGTCAGACACTGTTTCCACTGTTTCCCCATCTATTTCCCGTGAAGTGATGGGACTAGATGCCATGATCTTAGTTTTCTCAATGTTGAGTTTTAAGCCAACTTTTTCACTCTCCTCTTTCACTTTCAGCAAGAGGCTTTTTAGTTCCTCTTCACTTTCTGCCATAAGGGTGGTGTCATCTGCATATCTGAGGTTATTGATATTTCTCCTGGCAATCTTGATTCCAACTTATTCTTCTTTCAGCCCAGTGTTTCTCATGATATACTCTGCATAGAAGTTAAATAAGCAGAGTGACAATATACAGCCTTGACGTACTCCTTTCTCAATTTGGAATCAGTCTGTTGTTCCATGTCCAGGTCTAACTCTTGCTTTCTGACCTGAATACTAGTTTCTCAAGAGACAGGTCAGGTGTTCTGGTATTCCCATGTCTTTCAGAATTTTCCACAGTTTACTGTGATCCACACAGTCAAAGTCTTTGGCATAGTCAATAAAGCAGAAATAGATGTTTTTCTGGAACTCTCTTGCTTTTTAGATGATCCAGAGGATGTTGGCAATTTGATCTCTGGTTCCTCTGTCTTTTCTAAAACCAGCTTGAACATCTGAAAGTTCACAGGTCACATACTGCTGAAGCCTGACTTGGAGAATTTTGAGCATTACTTTACTAGTATGTGAAATGAGTGCAATTGTGTGGTAACTTGAGCATTCTTTGGCATTGCCTTTCTTTGGGATTGGAATGAAACTGACATTTTCCAGCCCTGTGGCCACTGCTGAGTTTTCCAAATTTGCTGGCATATTGAGTGCAGCACGTTCACAGCATCATCTTTCAGGATTTGAAATAGCTCAACTGGAATTCCATCACCTCCACCAGCTTTGTTCGTAGTGATGCTAAGGTCCTCTTGACTTCACATTCTAGGATGCCTGGCTCTGGGTGAGTGATCACACCATCAGGATTATCTGGGTCATGAAGATCTTTTTTTGTACAGTTCTTCTGTGTATTCTTGCCACGTCTTAATATTGTCTGCTTCTGTTAGGTCTATACTATTTCTGTCCTTTATTGCTGAGGAAGGCTTTCTTATCTCTCCTTGCTAGTCTTTGGAACTCTGCATTCAGATGGGAATATCTTTCCTTTTCTCCTTTGCTTTTTGCTTCTCTTCACAACTATTTGTAAGACCTCCTCAGACAGCCATTTTGCTTTTTTGCATTTCTTTTTCTTGAGGATGGTCTTGATCCCTATATCCTGTACAGTGTCACGAACCTCCATCCATAGTTCATCAGGCATCAGTCTATCAGATCTAGTTCCTTAAATCTATTTCTCACTTCCACTGTATAGTCATCAGGGATTTGATTGAGTGCACCTGAATGGTCTAGTGGTTTTCTTCAATTTAAGTCTGAATTTGACAATAAGGAGTTCATGATCTGAGCCACAGTCAGCTCCTGGTCTTGTTTTCTGTAACTGTATACAGCTTCTCCATCTTTAGCTGCAAAGAATATAATCAGCCTTATTTTGGTGCTGACCATCTGTTGATGTCCATGTGTAGAGTCTTCTCTTGTGTTGTTGAAACAGAGTGTTTGCTATGTCTGTCTTAGAGCCTTGTACATGTCACTGCACTCAAATCTGTTGAAGGGAACCGATGTAAACTTAATTCTTAACAAAAGGCACACTTCATTGCCATCTCCTTAAAAAGTCTTTGCATCTCATTTAAAACACCAGTTCACTTTTCTGGCTTGTTTATCATCTGTCTCCACTGCCAGACCAAGGACAGGAACCATGATATTTTTTAGTCAGCAGCACAATATTAGCAGCTAATACAGTGAAATTTTGTTAATAATGAATGGATGAACTTAAAGTTCATTTTTAATTGGTTAACATACACCACTCAACATTAAACTCCATTCTCTGGAAGTAAATATCTGTCAGTTTTAATCACTGTTTCTCTAAAGGAGTGGGGGAAATCTGACTCCAAGCATCAGATCTTTTCAAGGAATTCTTTGTGTGGTATCCTAATGTTTTCTTAATTTGCTAAGCCCTTTGAAATTTGAGTGTTCTTATATGTCAAAATTGAGTTTGACTTCTAAATGTGAAGCTACAACTAGAATTTTTGATTAATGAAAAGGATTTTCATTTTTTATGTTGCCAATAAATTTAAGACATGATATTAACAGCAAAAGCTTTCTTTTGTAATGAAATAAAATATATTTTACTCCTGTTGAAAAAAATTCTTTACAAAATTGATCTAAAGACACTTAAAAAGGAAGAGGTCAATGGATAATAACTAACATGCCTTCTCTAAAGAAGGTTTCTGCTAGCATTAGGGGGGGAAATGGAAATTGTAAAAAAGAGGAGGCAGAAAATATGTTTTTGGAAAATTTGGAGCAATGTGAAAGAAATTTAAATTAAATGAAATAGGCTGTGGAGTAATATTTATGTCTGGTTCTTAACATTCAGGGAAAATATGGGCCTCATACGGTGAGGGGGCTGACAAGCCAGCAGATAGAACAACACTTGGGGAAAGTACATTTGAAGTCCTCTTCCCTTGTTCCATCAACCCTCCCCCCAACCCAGTTAAGAATCATATTTGTAAGTATGATTAACAATTCCCCCACCCAGTTAAGCCAGTTAACAACACCCCCCCACCCAGTTAACAATCATATTTATATGTATCTGTCTACATACACATATATACCTGTGCTGTATCTTTCACATTTATATAGGTGGGCAAAATATTCACTATTTTTGTTTCCATGCATATTCATTCACTCAATAAACATTTAGTGAATTTCTATTGTACTTCAGACACTGTTTAGACACTAGAATTTCAGGAGCAAAATAAAAATAAAGTTTCAGTCCCTGGATAGATAGAAAAACCTGAATTAGCTATTATAAACTGAAATTGTAAACACAGATTACCAACAGGTAAACAGATTTTTAAGTAAATGTACTAAGAAATTCACAAGTATCTCAGGGCAAATACGCCTCAGAGTAAAGTTGATTTTTAACAGTATACATATATCTTTTTATACTATTGAATTTTTGACCAATTCACTTTTAAGTATAGTTATACTGCCTTAATTTTTTCTTAAACTCTGGTTGAAAAAAATATTCAAAATCACAGCTCTGTCATTTAACTTATTCACTTTTATTTACAGTATTAGTTTTAGTTTTCAATTTACAGTTAATTTTTGGAAAATTTTAATCTGCTTGTATATTTGTGATAGGTAACAAAGATAAAGAACTAAACTATCCACAAAATTTGGCACAAATAAATGCAAGATGTCAAAATCCTCCGAAGACAAATGAGAGACATAAGCCATAAACAATAACAGACTTTCCACCATTGAGTCACTGGTAGCAAAAACCACTGTAGAAGTGTGAAAATGAGTTGTGTGAAAGCATATTTTGAGCCATGAATTAAAATTGTTTTAGATATTTTGCCTTTTACAAAATGAACACTTTTACTGTGATGGTATTTAGCTTTTATTTATTTCACACATGGTAGTGTTTTGCCCACAAATACTTGTCAGGTTTGCAACTCATATAAACTTATAGCTGGACATATTCATAAATAGAATAGATACCTATCCCCTGTCCAGTTTAGGGTCCTCACTTCCTCCTTATTCTTACTAGAAAATGAAGTATGAGCAACAGCTTGATCCTTTCTTTCTGTGCTGCACTGAAGCATTACTCCACAGTAGAGCCCACCATCCCAGAACAGGTAAATATTTATGGTGCTATCATTATTGGTAAGTACTACTGCTGCTAAGTCACTTCAGTCATGTCTGACTCTTTGCAACCTTATGGACTGTAGCCTTCCAGGCTCCTCTGTTCATGGGATTCTCCAAGCAAGAATACTGGAGTGAGTTGCCATGCCTTCCTCCAGAGGAATCTTCCCAACAAAGGGATCCAACCAGTCTCATTTATGTCTCCTGCTGGCAGGCAAGTTTTTTACCACTAACATCACCTGGGAAGCCCTTTAGGTCTCTAATCTGTATTGTTTATACCTGCAATGTGGATAGCTGCCAATAGAGAATGTTGTATAGTGTTAGATCATGTAATCTCTGTTTACTGTTGATATCTAAATCTTCACAATTTAAATGATAAAATTTTCTGCTGCTGCTTAGTTGCTTCAGTTGTATCTGACTCTGTGTGATCCTATGGACTGTAGCTTGCCAGACTCCTCTGTCCATGGGATTCTCCAGGTAAGAATTGTGGAGT
Source organism: Antilocapra americana (assembly GCA_007570785.1). Taxonomy (NCBI): domain Eukaryota; kingdom Metazoa; phylum Chordata; class Mammalia; order Artiodactyla; family Antilocapridae; genus Antilocapra; species Antilocapra americana. The sequence goes on from ML662441.1 coordinate 9,725,002, forward strand.
GGGTTGCCATATCCTCTTTCAGGGGATCTTCTCAACTCAGGGATCAAACCCAGGTCTCCTAAATTGCAGGTAATTTCTTTATCACTGAGCCACCAGGGAAGTCTTAAGTTTTTTCTACTACAAAGTAAAGTTCTATTAGCTAAAACTAGAGTTCAAAAATTAACTAATATCTCATCTCATGTCTATTCTTAGTAACTTGAACTTAAATAATTTAAGCTTTCTGACCAAACGTAATCTGCTAAATTATTAAGTTTAAATAGTAAGTTCTAATTTTTCATCACTATTCCATAATTTAAAGCAGAAATAACTTTATGATATAGCCTTTTGACTTCTTCACAAATGAATTCATTATCTCTAGGAAATTACTCTAAAGGAATACAAATATGTACAAATATGAATATTTATATAATTATGCATTTCCATAATATGTATACCACATACAAATAAATATAAATACTATCGATGACTCAAATAACTCTTAGTCACTCAAGTCAAGGCATGCTGAATAAAAAAAAGTGTTTTATACATTCTATAGTATACAGTATATATACAACAATATAACCATGTATTATTATTTACTGTTGTCCTCTTTACTGTATTTTGAAAAATATCCATTTAAAATAATACTTTGAGAGGAGATTGGCTAAGATAGCAGAGTAAGAAGGACCTGAGCCTCCCACTCTAAGGACACACCAAAATTACAACTATTTACAGAGAAACTAGTGATGAGAAAAAACAGAATTTAGCATCAAAAAATCTTCTACAACTAAACATATAGAGAAGAAACCACAAGGAGTTGAACAGGAGGGGCAGAGTCCAGGTACAGTCAAGACACATACCAACTCCCACCTCCCCAAAAAAGACATATATCCCCAGTTAAGCAACATAAAATCAAGAAAATAATTACAATTGAAAATGTTCTTCCCAAGAACAAGTCTCAGTCCCATATTGGGTTGCCCAGCCCGGTGTTCTGTGATGGGAAGAGAGATCCCCATGTCTGGCTTTGAAGACCAGTGTGGCTTACTTTGGGGAGAAACAGAGGGCTAAGGAGATAGAGACTCCACTCTTGAAGGGTGTACTCAAAATCTCACACCTTCAGGGACCTAAGGCAAAAGCAATAATTTGAAAGGAGTCTGGGTCACACCCATTGGCGATTTTGGTGAGTCTTCTGGAAAGGTAGGAGGAAATGAAGCTTACCATGGGCAAACAGACAGTGGTGGTGGCCATTTTGAGGAGCTTGTTCTACCGGTGGACACTGGTGCTGGCAAGAATCATTTTGGAAACCTTCATCAAGTTTATTAGTGCTGGCACCTGGTTTCAGCAGTAGTTGAAGTTGAATGTTTCTATGAAGACCTACAAGACCTTCTAGAACGAACACCTCAAAAAAAGATGTCGTTTTCAATATAGCGGATTGGAATGCAAAAGTAGGAAGTCAAGACCTACCTGGAGTAACAGGCAAATTTGGCCTTGGAGTACAGAATGAAGCAGCCCAACGGCTAATAGAGTTTTCCCAAAAGAACACACTGGTCATAGCAAACATCGTCTTCCAACATCACGAGCAGACTCTATACATGGACATCACCAGATGGCCAGCATCGAAATCAGATTGATTATACTCTTTGCAGCCAAAGATGGATAAGCTCTATACAGTCAGGAAAAAACAAGACCTGGAGCTGACTGTGGCTCAGATTATGAACGCCTTATTGCCACATTCAGACTTAAACTGAAGAAAGTAAGTAAAACGACTATACCATTCAGATATGACCTAAATCAAATCCATTACAAATATACAGTGGAAGTGAAAAATAGATTCAGGGAATTATATCTGTTAGACAGAGTGCCTGAAGAACTATGGACAGAGGATTATGACATTGTACAGGACTCAGGGATCAAAACCATCCCCAAGATAAAGAAATGTAAAAAGGCAAAATGGCTGTCTGAGGAGGCCTTACAAATAGCTGTGAAAAGAAGAGAAGCAAAAAGCAAAGGAGAAAAGGAAAGATATTCCCTATTGAATGCAGAGTTCCAAAGATAGCAAGGAAATGTAAGAAAGCCTTCCACAGTGATCAATGCAAAGAAATAAAAGAAAACAATAGAATATGAAAGACTAGAGATCTCTTCAAGAAAATTAGAGATACCAAGGGAATATTTTATGCAAAGATGGACTCGATAAAGGACAGGAATGGTAGGGACCTAACAGAAGAAGAAGATATTAAGAAGAGGTGGCAAGAATACACAGAAAACTCTACAAAGAAGATCTTCACGACCCAGATAATCACGATGGTGTGATAACTCACCCAGAGCCAGACATCCAAGAATGTGAAGTCTAGTGGGTCTTAGGAAGCATCACTACAAATAAAGGTAGTCAAGGTGAAAGAAGTCCAGTTGAGCTATTTCCAATCTTAAAAGATGATGCTGTGAAAGTGCTGTACTCAATATGCCAGCAATTTTGGAAAACTCAGCAATGGCCACAGGACTGGAAAAGGTCAGTTTTCATTCCAATTCCAAAGAAAGGCAGTGCCAAAGAATGCTCAAGTTACCACACAATTGCACTCATCTCACATTGCTAGTAAAGTAATGTTCAAAGTTCCACACAATTACACTTTTTTCACACGCTAGCAAAGTAATGCTCAAAATTCTCCAAGCAAGGCTTCAACAGTATGTGAACCATGAACTTCCAGATGTTCAATCTGGATTTAGAAAAGGCAGAGGAACAAGAGATTAAATTGCCAGCATACAATGGATCATCAAAAAAGCAAGAGAGTTCCAGAAAAACATTTATTTCTGATTTATTGACTACTCCAAATCCTTTGAATGTATGGATCACAACAAGCTATGGAAATTCTCAAAGAGGTGGGAATAGCAAACCACCTAACCTGCCTCCTGAGAAATCTGTATGTACATCAAGAAGCAACTGTTAGACGTGGGCATGGAACAACTGATGGGTTCCAAATCAGGAAAGAAGTATGCCAAGGCTGTATATTGTCACTCTGCTTATTTAACTTATATACAGAGTACATCATGAGAAACACTGAGCTAGATGAAACACAAGCTGGAATCAAGATTACCAGGAGAAATATCAGTAACCTCAGATATGCAGATGGCACCACCCTTATGGCAGAAAGTGAAGAACTAAAGAGCTTGTTGTTGAAAGTGAAAGAGGAGAGTGAAAAAGTTGGCTTAAAGTTCAATATTTAGAAAACTAAGATCATGGCATCTAGTCCCATCACTTCATGGCAAATAGATGGGGAGACAATGGTAACAGTGATAGACTTTATTTGGGGGGTTTCCAAAATCACTTCAGATGGTGACTTCAGGCATGAAATTAAAAGCCACCTGTTCCTTGGAAGAAAAGTTATCACCAATCTAGACATCATATTAAAAAGCAGAGACTTTACTTTGTCAACAAAGGTCCATCTAGTCAAGGTTATCATTTTTCCAGTAGTCATGTATGAATGTGAGAGTTGGACTATAAAGAAAGCTGAGTGCTGAAGAAATGATATTTTTGACCTGTGGTGTTGGAGAAGATTCTTGATAGCTCTTTGGACTGCAAGGAGATACTACCAGTCCATCCTAAAGAAGATAAGCCCTGAATATTCATTGGAAGGACTGATGCTTGATCTGAAACTCCAATACTTTGGCCACTTGATGCAAAGATCTGACTCTAATGATTGAGGGTGAGTGAAGAAGGTGACAAAAAAAGTTGAGATGGTTGGATGTCATCACCAACTCAATGGATATGAGTTTGAGTAAGCTCCAGGAGTTGGTGATGAACAGGGAAGCCTGGCATGCTGCAGTCCATGGGGCCGCAAAGAGTCGGACATGACTGAGCAACTGAACTCAAGCTGAACTGAACTGAACTGGCCCCTACCACCAGCCTGCTGACTCCAGTAATGGGATACTACACACCAAGTAATAGCAGGGTGGGGCCATAGCCCAATCTACTAGGAGGCAAGCTGCTTTCAGATGCCCTGAGCCCACTGTCAGTTCAGTTTGAGGAATTTTATTGACACAAAAAGAGACACAGTGATCAATGGTACAGAATAGAGAGGCCAGAAGCAAACACACACACACAATTGTCAAGTAATCTATGTTAAAGGAGGCAGAGATATTCAATGGGGGAAAGACAGTCTCTTTAGTAAGTAACGGCCAAAGTATTAAAGATTCAGCATCAGCATCAATCCTACCAATGATCACTGCAGATGATGATTGTAGCCATGAAGTTAAAAAACGCTTACTCCTTGGAAGGGAAGTTATGACTAACCTAGATAACATATTTAAAAGCAGAGACATTACTTTGCCAACATAGGTCCGTCTAGTCAAGTCTATGGTTTTTCCAATAGTTATGTATGGATGTGAGAGTTGGACAGTAAAGAAAACTGAGCACTGAAGAACTGATGCTTTTGACCTATGGTGTTAGAGAAAACTCTTGAGAGTCCCTTGAACTGCAAGGAGATCCAACCAGGCCATCCTAAAGGATATCAGTCGTGGGTGTACACTGGAAAAACTGATGTTGAAACTGATACTCCAATACTTTGGCCACCTCATGTGAAGAGTTGACTCATTGGATAAGACCCTAATGCTGGGGAAAATTAGGGGCATGAGGAGAAGGGGACAACAGAGGATGAGATGGCTAGATGGCATCACTGACTCGACAGACATGGGTTTGGGTAGACTCTATGAGTTGGTGATGGACAGGGAGGCCTGGTGTGCTGTGATTCATGCGTTTACAAAGAGTTGGACACACCTGAGTGACTACCTGAACTGAGAAGTGTATGGAAACCAGTATTGGCCAAGACGTGCCAGCATTCCTGCCTGGAGAACCCTTTCACTGTCAGATAAGCCTGGCATGCCACAGTCTACAGAATCGCAAAGAGTCGGACAGGACAGAAGTAACCCTGTGGGCATAAACACAATGCATGCCTTTTTTTTTTTTTTTTTTTTTTTTGCCTGTGGTATCTCTGTACCAGAAATAGCTGAGTGTGAAGATGGTGTAGCTACTTGGCCTGTGGGGACCCTAGTGGCACCAAGTGTTCAGGAACACAGACTGACTCTGTGGCAGCAATTTTTACCCTATCGGTCTTTTTTTGAGGCTCTTGTAGCTGGCAATCAGAAGGCCTCTTTGGCAAGTCTTTCTCCATAGCTCTACTCATTCAAGCACTTGGAGGGATCCCTTGCCTGGGGTTCTTCTCTGTTGTTTGGTACCATCAGGCACATAGAGGGGCTCCCCTTCCAGTGTCCTACTCTGCAGATCAGTGCATCAAGCACTTAAAGGGACACCCTGGGTGGGGTCTTACTCTGTAGTTCAGAGTGTCAGGCTTTTGATGAGCCAGCCTCTCTATTGTTCAGCTGCCAGTACTGCTGTGTGGAGAGAGAGAGGCTAGGCTATGGTGATGGCTCCATCCCCTACACATGACTCAGCAGTATCGCCTTGCTTCCATGTCAGCCTGGCTTTCCTCCACAGGCATTTCCCACAATCTTCTCCTACACTTCCCCTTGATGCATCTCTCCACAATCAACAACAGCCCTCGCCCAGGGATTGCTCCACAGTCCCTAAATTCCAGCTCCCAGCCACTGGGCCTTCTAGAGGACCTGCATCCCTGTCCAGGATATGTATGACTGTGCTGAGGACTGTCTGAGTCTCATTCCATTTAGGCTGCCACAGATTAGCTGTTTCACTCTCAGCCTTAAATGATTCTCCTCTGATTCAGACAATTGCCCTGATGTGGGGATTGGACCCCTGCTTCAGTTTCCCTACCCGCCTAGGGCAGGGCCAGTTCTACTAACACTTACTTCTGTTTTTCTCCCTAGTTCCTTCATCCTACCATTTTGCTCAGTTCTATATATTCTTTCCCACTGGTCAAGTACTCCTGTCTGCTCTCAGCTGATGTTCTGAATGCACTTCTGTGTCTGAAGGTGTATTCCTGATGTATCCATGGAGATGTACTCCACATCCACTTACTCTTCTGCCATCTTGTTCTCCTCTTCATTCAGCCTCATTCTTATGTGCAATGCTGATGGCCTGCAACACTCATTTTGTACAACTCCCAAGGATTAATTTTACTTCCTGTAAAGTAACATTATTAATTCAAATTTATTCTTGAGGTAGACAAGAAGAAAAACACTTGCCATCCCAAAATCTATTTGGGCATAGAGAATGATGTCACTTATGCCTTGTTTCCTAAATACAACATTACTGACTCTCTAAAGCCATGCTATATTCTAAGTAATTATTCCTCTGAAGGAAAATAGTTGGCAAAGCACTGGAAATTGTTCCATACAAATAACAGCTTGAATATTGATTCAAAAACAAAATGATTTTTCTAAAGTCAAGAATACTAAAAAAGAAGGAAAAAAACCCATGCTAGGTCAGGATTTCTCATATATATATATATATATATATATATTCTTATAAAAATGCCTTTACATTATTGGATAATTCATAAGAAAGAAATATATTGCAACAATTTTAGTTTTGCAAATTATGGATTTTTTCTGAGAACCTCATTTGTATAATTACTTGAATTGCCTTAAACTACTGAAGCTATTAAGGTTTCACCATCATTCAATTTCTGGTTAATTTCTACCCTATGGCAGAAGATAATTAAAGTAAAAGAAAAACAGCCAGTCTGTAATACAAGGTTTTGCTGAGTGTTGCTCCACACTGTAAAGATTCATGAGATCTAATTATCTAACAATGCAATTGAGGTTTGTAATAACCTCCATTACTTCTGCAACTTTTGAAATATCTATATTTTACCAAATAAGGAAGATTATTTTGGAATGTTACAAGTTTCTCTGCTTCTAAATATCAGAAAAAATGTAAATGAAATACTCATAATGATTATATCCATGCCTTATTTTCTTCATGTATTACTATCCAGTTGCTAAAAATTATTTTTGCCATTCGTTTTCCCAAATATATCATAGATTCATAAATATTTAAGCTAGACTGGGTCTTCTTAGCATGCTTACAATTATGATCATACTAATTATAATAATACATTATAATTATCTAACTCTGCCTCCCAGCAAATATAACTACCTAACATAAAATGGTATTCAAGAGCAAGGGCTATATGTCTCCAGCACATTTTCTGGGACTATATAAATGACTTATTGCTAATTATACTCCAAGGGTTTACAGCTAACATGGCAAGTTGCACAATAAACTGAAAATAGCAATCTTATTCTTCGTTAAATAATCAATACTTTTACTTCTATAGAATTCATTATCATCATGCCTTTCAAAATTAGCCTCAAATTACATTTCCTTATAAATTTGTTTCATGTGCAAGAAAATAACTCAGTGAAGAAAATACTAATTTAGTATCTACTGTGTATCCAACCAATAGTGTGCTCAGCCCTGAAAAATGCTGAGTGTAAAAAGCAATCATTCAATTCACTGAAATTATGAACTAGAGGAAGAAAGAGTGTCATCAGGCAGCTATAGTACTCTGTGATAAACACGATGATATGGACAAGTGCCAAATCCACAAGAGAAATCGGCTGATGCTGTTTAATGAAATTGTTCTCAAAAAATTGGTGTCTAAGTTAGAACTAAAGGACACTGACTGACAATGTGCCAGAGAGGAAACCACATATGAAAGGCACAGATTGGGAAGGGTGTGCTTGATGTGCTAAGAATACACTGAAGCACAGAGGGCAAGGGTGGGATCCAAGACAAACCTTGTATACCATAGTGAGACATTTGTTGTGCACTGCACCTGAAATGAGTGAAGCTTGCTTTAAGCTCTAAACAAAAGAGCCTCTTGATGAAAATGAGGGAGGAGAGTGAAAATGTTGGCTTAAAGCTCAAGATTCAGAAAACTAAGATCATGGCATCTGGTCCCATCACTTCATGGCAGATAGATGGGGAAACAGTGGAAACAGTGTCAGACCTTATTTTTCTGGGCTCCAAAATCACTGCAGATGGTGATTGTAGCCATGAAATTAAAGGATGCTTACTCCTTGGAAGGAAAGTTATGACCAACCTAGACAGCATAGTAAAAAGTAGAGACGTTACTTTGCCAACAAAGGTCCATCTAGTCAAGGCTATGATTTTTCCAGTAGTCATGTATGGATGAGAGAGTTGTAATATAAAGAAAGCTGAGCATCAAAGAATTGATGCTTTTGAACTGTGGTGTTGGAGAAGACTCTTGATAGTCCCTTGGACTGCAAGGAGATCCAGCCAGTCCATCCTAAAGGAGATCAGTCCTGGGTGTTCATAGGAAGAACTGACTTTGAAGCTGAAACTCCAATACTTTGGCCACCTGATATGAAAAGTTGACTCATTGGAAAAAGACCCTAATGCTGGGAAGGATTGCGGGCAGGAGGAGAAGGCAACAACAGAGGATGAGATGGCTGGATGGCATCACTGACTCAATGGACATGGGTTTGGGTGGACTCCCGGAGTTGATGATGGACAGGGAGGACTGGAGTGCTGCAATTCATGGGGTCACAAAGAGTCAGACACAACTGAGAGACTGAACTGAACTGAACTGAAAAGAGGGACACTATCAAAATTTTATCAATATAAAATTTTATTTATCACTGGCTGTAGCACACAAAATTGGCTAGATATACAGAAAATTGGCAAGATAAAACAACTGTAAGCCGGGACACTGGTTTATATAAATTCAGAGAAAATGGTGATTTAAACTAACACAAAAGCAATAAGAATGGAGGAAAGATGATCAACACCAGTGGCATTAAACGGTCTTTTTAACAAATGGTGCTGGGACAACTGGTTATCCATGTATTAATGAATGGCATTCCACCCACCTCACACTGTGTACAAAATTTAATTCACAATGGATCTAAGGCCTAGATAGAAGAGCTGAGACTATAAAATTTCTAGAAGAAAACATAGGTAGAAACATTAGAGACCTTAGATTAGGCAATGGTTTCTTAGATATTACACTAAAAACAAAAGCAACAAAAGAGATAAAGTAGATAGCATCAAAATTTTAAACTTCTGTGGTTCGAAAGACACCTTCAAGAAAGAAAAAAGACATCACTCATAATGGGAGAAAAAGATTGCAGATCACATATCCTATAAGGTATTATACAGAGGCTTAGAGAGTTTGGGGAACTGATCAAGAAAAAAGATATGAGTCACCATGAGATGGCAGTGGCAAGCACTTTCTTGGGCTCTGCTGGCTAAATGTTCCCTGGTTTCTTTATAGCCCCTGGCTTAGGTCATCTGTTGCTAGCAAATGCAGGGTCAGCTATTGTAGGTGTGCAAGCAAGCAGGCTCTAAATGGCTAAAACTTGGTTGTTTGTAATGATATGTAAAAACTGGAGTTAACCACCAGGGAGCTTTTGAGCTAACAAGTCTTAAGTGAAGAAATGAACACAGTAGGGGGCAATATACAGATACCATCTTCGGCTGAAAGACATAACTGGTATGGTATGTATGTATATCATACAGGCATAGACAGAAGTATCACAACTCAAAAGTAAAAGACAAACCAATTTTAAAATCGACAAACGACCTGAATAAAATTTTCCCAAAGAAAATGTACAAAAGGCAAATAAGCACGTTAAAAATAGAATCATCAGCTTTCATGATAATGCAGTTCAGAACCAAAATGACAAACCATTTCACACTCATGAGGATGACTTTAGCCTAAATAAAAATTCTTAGATGTGAAGATGCTGGAACATTCATGCATTGCTGGTGGGAATGCAAAATGCTGCCGCTGGTTTGGGAAATCATCTGGCGGTTCTTCCAATGGTTAGACATATGATTCCACAATTCCATGCTGAAGTATATGCCTGAGAGATATGAAAACATACATCCCCCCCCCCAAACTTGTTCTCAAATGACTATTAGAGTGTTATTCAGAATTGCAAAACAGTGGACACAACCTACATGTTGATGAATAAAGAAATCAATAAAATGTGGCATATTTACACACTGATCAAATATTCTACCATAAAAAGGATTAAAATACTGAGTCATGCTACAACATGAAGATGCTACAACATGGATAAGTGTTATGTGAAATGATTCTATTTATATGAAAAATCCAGACTAGAAAAATCTATAGAGAAGAAGAGTAGATTAGTGGTTGTCTAGGGCTGTGACAAATGAGAAGATGAATGGGTGATAGCACAATGGCATAAAGTTTCTTTATGGGGTAAAAAAAGGTTCTAAGTTGATTGTGGTGATGGGTATACAATTCTGCAACTATGCTAAGAGCCACTGAACTGTGTGCTCTAAGTGAAGAGTTGTATGGTATGTGAATGATATCTCAGTAAAGCTTTTGAAAATAAAATTAAAAGTCATTCCCTGGAAAAGTTGTGTGCTTCTTAATAAGGATAGGGAAATAGAACAGTGTTCAGGATAAATTACATTCAAGTTTCATAGTAACTGGTAACATCATTTACTGAAATAAACAAAACAGGAGGAGGAAAGGGATTTTCATAATATGTTAAATTGGATAAGGTAAATCTAAAACAATCTGGAGGCATTAAAATAGAGATGACCAGTAAAGAGTTACACATGCAGGTCCCTAGGATGGGAGAGAACTATTGAATGGAGATAGATATTTTATTTATTTGTTTATTTTTAGGTTTTTTTTTTCCTCTTTTATTTATTTATTTATTTTTCTTTACATTATCGTGTTGGTTTTGCCATACATTGACATGAATCTGCCATGGGTATACATGTGTTCCCCTTCCAGAACCCACCTCCCACCTCCCTCCCAATTCCATCCCTCTGGGTCATCCCGGTGTACCAGCCCCGATATTTTAGAATGATCACCATACAGATGTTAATTCAAGTGACCGTGTGATATGAAACCTTTAATAGTATGCACAGGAAAAAGATTAAGGGGTGAAAAAAGAAGCCTAAAAGATTGTAGTAGGATGTCCAGGGATGGAGGATGGTATCTTTGCCAAGGTAAAAAGAAAAGTAGTTCTATACATAGATCCTCTTCTGCTTATGATTCTTAGGAAATGCACATTCCCAGATAAGAAGACTTTCACTTGGTTAAACCTTCTTAACCTGAAAGAATACCTTTCATCTCATTTCACTGAAGAGTCTATCAATCATTTGCACAAAAGAGCTATAGCAAGTTAATAGTAGCTAGCTCTTTAAGATGATAAAACATTTCCCCCAAGTGCAGTTCTTTTAAACCATTTAAAAGCATCTTAATTAGTACCAATTCCATCAAAGATGATGAAACCAATAGAACCCAAAATTATGCACAGCCATACAAAGTCCTCATGAGCTTTCTGTATAACTAAGTTATCTTAAATTTGATTAAAAGTAGAAACTGAACTTCAAAAATATGCATTTCTAGTCAAAGTAGAAAAAAAATTCCCCAAGTTTATCTCCAAAACATTTGTGTGTGTGTGTGTGTTATTTGAATGTTAAATGCATTGTTGTTTACATTTGAGAACATCCACTTGATGGGATGAAATTTCCACTAGTTTAAGGTTAGATCTAATAATATAAAAATAATCATAGAAAATCGAAACATATTGCTCTGTGTTCAGATAATTAGACCACTATCTACTACGAAGCAATTAAGTTTCATTCATTAAGCCAAAAAAGATACAGTCATATGTATATATATATATATATATATATGTGTGTGTGTGTGTGTGTGTGTGTGTGTGTGTGTGTGTGTGTATTGTTAGGCTCAGCACTTGCAGAACATATTACAGTAGGAATATGCCTCTTCATTGAAAATGAATAATTCTATTGTTTTCTTCTATGTATGAGAACCTTAATTTGCTGTTCTTAAAAGGATTGAAGAAATGAAAATACTACTCTGATAAGTTTAGTTTCCCTGCATATCTGTGAATATTCTAGACTTCCTCCCACAGCAGGACTTTTACACTTGGGAATCCCCCTTCTTGAGAGTCTTTTTGTAAATATATGAAAAACTCACCTCCTTCCCTCTATCATATATTTTTTTCAAAGAGCACCTCGTTTCATTGAGGCCTTCTCTGAACACATTATTTAAATTGCATTTCTGCCTCTAGCACTCCTTACCTGCTTTCCTGTTGTAATTATCTTTTAATTCATCACTTTAAGTGCTATGGATTTTGCTATATTTTTTTTTTGTATGTTCATTGTTTGTCTTCCACAGGATTCAAGTGACACTAGGGAGGGGATGTTTTGGTCAGACCTGTATCCCCAGGGCCAAGAGAAATGCTTGTCCTATGACTGGTAAACAGTAACCACGTAATGATTGAATGAATGAAATGATTACATGTTAAAGGCAACATTTAAGGAAATAACTGCTGAGAATATTGCAGAACTAATTAATCTCAGCAATCCTCAAACGTAACAAGTCCATTAAAGCCCAAACAGAATCAATAAAAGGAAATCCATACTGAACACATTATAATGAAACTTCAGAAGTCAAAGACAATCAGAATGTCTTAAAAGTTGTCAGAAAAAATTTAAAGCTTCTGCACAGCAAAGGAAACTATAAGCAAGGTGAAAAGACACCCTTCAGAATGGGAGAAAATAATAGCCAATGAAGCAACGGACAAACAATTAATCTCAAAAATATACAAGCAACTCCTGCAGCTCCATTCTAGGAAAATAAATGACCCAATCAAAAAGTGGGCCAAAGAACTTAACAGACATTTCTCCAAAGAAGACATAAAAATGGCTAACAAACACATGAAAAGATGCTCAACATCACTCATTATCAGAGAAGTGCAAATCAAAACCACAATGAGATATCATTTTACACCACTCAGAATGGCTGCAATCCAAAAATCTACAAGTAATAAATGCTGGAGAGGATGTGGAGAAAAGGGAACTCTCTTACACTGTTGGTGGGAATGCAAACTAGTACAGCCACTATGGAAAACTGTGGAGGTTCCTTAAAAAACTGCAAATAGACCTGCCATATGACCCAGCAATCCCACTGCTGGGCATATACACCGAGGAAACCAGGATTGAAAGAGCTACGTGTACCCCAATGTTCATCGCTGCTTTATTTACAATAGCCAGGACATGGAAGAAACCTAGATGCCCATCAACTGACAAATGGATAAGAAAGCTGTGGTACATATACACAATGGAATATTACTCAGCATTAAAAAAGAATTCATTTGAATCAGTTCTACTCAGGTGGACGGAACGGGAGCCCATTATCCAGAGTGAAGTAAGCCAGAAGCAAAAACAACAATCAGTATACTAACGCATATATATGGAATTTAGAAAGTCGGTAACGAGAACCCAGCATGCGAGACAGCAAAAGGAACGCAGAGGTATAGAACAGACTCGTGGACTCTGTGGATGAGGGCACGGGTGGGATAATATGGGAGAATGGCATTGAAACATGTTAATTGTCATGTGTCTAATCAATCGCCAGCCCAGGATTGATGCTCGGGGCTGGTGCAGCGAGATTTCCTAAGTTGAGGGGGGAGGGAGGGGGGTTCTGGAGGGGGAGCATGTGTGGACCCATGGTGATGTCGTGTCATTGTTTGGCAAAACTAAGAAAAAAAAAAAAGATCTGATTACCTTCAAAGGAGTGAATTAGGCTGAAAGCTGACTCTGTACAGTAACTGACTGAATCCTAATGACTGAGAAACAGATGAATTTATTAAACTAGAATTTTATACAGTGAAATATTTTTCAAGAATGAATGACCACAAAATAATACGCACGCCCTTAGACTGGGGTAATCAGGAAATCTTGTCTTGGCTCCATAATTCACAAAACTTCTCTCTGGTCTTGCCTCACCCTTCAAAAGGAGAGATGTTTATAGGAACAGAATACATGCAGACTGAGGCTGTCCAATGTAAAGTATCCTCACGGTGAGAGACAAAGCTGGGGATGAGAACAGAATATGGGGTGTGCTATAAACCAGAGCCTTCCATTTCATCTCTTGCTTTGATCCCCATAAATGTTATGAGCAGAGTAAAAAAAGACCTTTTAGATAAATATTATGGGCTGCCTACAGAAAGACCTTTTCAGAGGAACAAAAGCTAACGGTTTGCCACCAGCAGAGCCTTGCTAACAAAACTCTAAGGTTACACTTGATTCTGAAATAAGGTAGTTTCAGATCAAGAGTCTGTTAGGAAGAAATGAAAAGCACAAACAAGGAATAAAAGTGTGAGTAAATATGAATAAACATTGACTTTATTAATAATAAACATAGTATATTACAGTATAAAAATATAATTAAATACTTGCATAGAGTAATGAATGAGTCTGAATCCTTATATTTTCTGAGAGGAAAAAAAAGGCATTCCTTTACTGTAGAGTTTGATAAGCTTAATATTCGTACTATAATTTTTAGGGTCACTCCAAAGTAGAAGGGAAAGTAATGGAAAATAGTAAAAATACTCAAGTCCAGAAAAGGCAAAGAGAGAAGGATGGGGCAGGGAGAATGGATCAAATAAATGAATACAAAACTCAAAGTTATGTAATTAAAATGCAAATCTATTAGTAATTATATTACCTGCAAGTGGACCAAATGCTCCAATAAGAATCAATTACTCTCAGGCTGAATCTTTTAAAAATCCGATATCATACTCATTATTACAAGGGCAAAAGGATACAGAGAGATTGAAAGCGCCAGGGTAGGAAAAGATAAACTAAGCACAGTCTAACCAAAAGAATCCTGCTACCACTATGTTAATAGAAACGAACTTGATTTTAAGACAAAGCAGGGCCCCAGTACTGTCTCTACATACTGCGACCGATGCCACAAGATACCCGGGGACTGAAGCCCCGCTTTGACCTTGAAGTCACTACCTGCAGTTCTAAACTCTACTCTTCCCCTTGCTGTCCTCTTAGTAGAAGAAATGTCTGTTTTCTGTTGGACTCCTAAGAAGGGAAAAAGTCAGTAATGTCTCTTCTCTTTTTCTTTTGGTCTGTTTATTTTGGGTGAAGTGGAAATCTGTAATTATTTAGACAATTGTTTTCTGATTTCTGATTTATTAGAAGCTCATACAATCTCCAAAAATTTCCCACAGGGAATGAGTTATTTTAAAGAACTGACAGTTCAGTTCTCCAAGTTTTCATTGTTACCTACCAATTATCTTCTGGCTTGAAATTTTCCAAATGTAAAAGGTATTAATATAACAAATCGCCATGGCAAATAGGATAAAAATCTTCCATTTCAACTGTAGTACCAGACACTAAGATTCATAGGATTACTACTAAGAAAGATTTCAGCTTTCCTTTTCATGTGTAACTCTGAGTGGGATTTCTGATGGATTGGTTCATCTGGGAGAAAAGTACCTAAAATAACCTTAAATAATTAAAAACATAAAACCCAATCTCCCAAAGACAAATAGGTTGTCTCCCATTTCCCCCCCAAGTCATATAGCACTGAACCATTTGTGATATGAAGTCCTGCCCAACGGTGATCCCTTAGCCTAAACTAATCAAAACAAGGCAGCTGGCAATTTGACAAGGACAGACAAGCTGACAGCTTTTCCTCAAACATCAAGCATGCACAATGTTTCTCCAATGGATTTGACATTTAATTTTTAAAAGTATCTTAACATAGGTCTACACACACACACACACACACACACACACTAAGCTGCTGCAACAAAATCAATTTTGTCTTATTTAAAGCTGAAAAATGTTGATGCCCAAAAGGCAGAATTTTTATAAGGAACGAATTACTGCTTTACCACCAGGAATACTGAGTATTAAAAATAATGCATTGTGACTAATATAGGGTATTGAATTTGGCTCAGGAGTACAGATAATAACAGTATTTATTAAAGAGGTTGGACTGCTATAAATAAAAAATGCTACTGCTATAATTAGCTAGCAGTTCAGACAAAATATCAGCTTGATATATAAGAATATATTTATATACACATGTATACACATCTACATAACTATATGTATATTTATAGAGACATATAAGCAAAGATATATACACCCACAGATATATACAGCCACACATATCTCTCAAGAATACATTTTTAGAATTATAAATGGCATTTTAATTGAATTTTACAGGTGAACAAATATACATATACATTCTTGCCATAATATATTTAGTGATAAGAAGAAAAAGTATAATTTCATCATGTCAATTTAACAAAATTTAAACATGACAAGATAATTTCATTTTAAAAACTTTTGTTAGATAAGTAATATTTTTCAGAATAATGCTATTCAGTGTTCTAGGCTTATTTGTGATTTTTTACAGACTGAAGAAAACCTTTATGAGCCATTCAATGTCAAAAAACTTTTTTTAAAAATTTTCTTTACTTTATTGTGTTGGTTTTGCCATACAATGACATGAAACCGCCATGGATCTACACATGCTCCCCCTCCAGAACCCCCCTCTCTCCTCCCTCCCGATTCCCTCCCCCTGGGACATCTCGGTGCACCAGCCCCGAGCATCAATCCTGGGCTGGTGATTGATTTCACATATGAAATCACATATTTCAATGCCATTCTCCCATATCATCCCACCCTTGCCCTCTTCCACAGAGTCCACGAGACTGTTCTATACATCTGCGTTCCTTTTTCTGTCTCGCATGCAGGGTTCTCCTTACCATCTTTCTAAATTTCATATATATGCGTTAGTATACTGTATTGTTGTTTTTCCTTCTGGCTTACTTCACTCTGGATAATAGGCTCCAGTTTCGTCCACCTGAGTAGAACTGCTTCAAATGAATTTTTCCATTGTGTATATGTACCACAGCTTTCTTATCCATTCATCTGTTGATGGGCATCTAGGTTGCTTCCATGTCCTGGCTATTGTAAACAATGCGGCGATGAACATTGGGGTACACGTGTCTCTTTCAATTCTGGTTTCCTCGGTGTGTATGCCCAGCAGTGGGATTGCTGGGTCATATGGCAAGTCTATTTGCAGTTTTTTAAGGAATCTCCACACTGTTTTCCATAGTGGCTGTACTAGTTTGCATTAGAATATGGTGATTATGCAGAACTTAAAGCACAGTCAAAATTTTAACTTTCTTACTATAAAACTAAATTTCCATTTTTTTTTTTTTACCATTGAATAGCAAACAACAAGCACTGCTTGCAAGACACGATTCACACTCGTGGGGACCTTAGCTGTGCATTTTACACTGCTAGCACCCACTCCTAAGATACCCTCTATCTTGCAGAGAAGCCAGGAACTACATTTCCTGGAACACCATTCCTTCCCTGTTTCCGGCCTGTGTGTTCTGCGCTTAGTCGCTCAGTCGTGTCCGACTCTTTGTGACCCCACGGACCATAGCCCACCAGATTCCTCTGTCGGTGGGTATTCTCCAGGCAAGAAAAATGAAGTGGGTCTCCATGCCCTCCTCCAGAGGATCTTACCGAACCAGAGATAGAACCTAGGTCTCCTGCATTGCAGGCAGATTCCTTACCAGCTGAGCTACCAGGGAAATGGAACTTCCACAGATTTGGAAGAAGTCATGATTCCCTGAGGAGGTCATGATGACCACTCACTGGGGCTTCTCAGACTTCATCCTCATCTCCTGCTTCTGTGCTGAGGATCGATAAGTTTAATAATGTCTTTTCCAGAATTTGAGCAGTGGTCTCCCTCCCAACTTTGGAGTCCTCCTATTCAGTGTTTCAGGCTGATGTCACCAAAGGCTGTTTGTTTACACTCCTGACCTTCATCACCACCCCTCCAGCCACTAACTCCCCACTTCACCCCCTTTTCCCACATTTTGATCAGCCCCCAATTCTATATTGAATCATTTTATTCCCCTAGCCCTTTAAGAAGTTCTGACTTCCTAACCAAAATCAGAGTAACATATCTTTACTCAAAAATATAATGCATGCTTCTTTTCCAGTTCCAACATGGTAAGGGGGACTTCCTCAACCATCACCAAGCAATTCTCCAACACCAGCAAGGTGTTTAAGAATTCAACTCAATTCTGACCCTAACTACCAAGACATAGTATTAGATTCTACAGGTTGCGGGTTCAGTCCTACAAGATTGTCCACCCTCCTCAACCTCAGAATCTAGTGGAAAGTCCAGGTTGTTGACTGGCTTCTGACTCACTGGCTGTAAATTGGAGGTTCCCAAGATTCCCTCCTGGGGTTCAATTGATTTGCTAGAGCAGCTCACAGAATTCTGAGAAACAATTTGATCACCATTTTATTATGAAAGGATTTAACTCAGGGACAGGCCAATGGAAGAAGCGCATGAGGGCAAGGTATAGGAAAAGGGTGTGAATCTTCCATGCTCTCTGAGAGTCCACCATTTCTCCCACCCCTTCATGTGTTCACCAACAAGACAGATTTCTGAATGCCATCCTTTTTTTTTTTTTAATGGGAATTCTATTCCATAGGCATGGTTGATTACATCACTGGCCATTGGCAGCTGATTCAGCCTTCAGCCCCTCTCCTCCTGGGAGTTCAGGAGGAGGGGATTTAAAGTTCCAACCCTTTAATCACATGGTTTGTTCTCCCAGTAATTAGTCTCTAACTTTAGACGGGGTCCAAACACCACCTAATTAGGGTAAAAGACAACTTTTGGGCTCTCATTATTTAGGACATCTCAAGGGTTTTAGGAGCTCTGTAACAGAAACTGGAGGAAGGTCAAATATATATGTATATATATATTTCTTCCTATAAATCACAAAATCACTGTGCTATATATATTAAATCCTTACAGTGGTGTGATTTCAAGGCAGGACTGATACAATAACCAAAAAGCAGCAGTCAAATATTTTAAAATTTCCCTCCTTTAGAGAGAATCGACTTCTTTAAGAGACCCTGATGACCTATGAAAGTAAGGCTTTCGATTAAATTACATATAAATGCATGCAGTGGTACTTCTCTGAGCTGCTGTCAGTCAAGTACATGCTAGTTTGCATAAAGAAACTTGAGCAAGACCCTCTGCCGTGAGCACAGCACTTTAGGGCCTCTTCCTTACATCTCAGCTGTAGTACTTTCCCAAAATAGAGGAGGACAACTGTGTTCTTTCACTGCCCATTCAGAAAGAATATTAAAAGGATTTTTAATAATAACAGCCATGCTTGAATTGTAGAAGACTTGGATTGATCTATTTCATACTCAGCTCTGACTTTGTCCTTCCCCTTTTATATAAACTTGTTTGACTGCTAAAATCAAACTTGTCCATTTAGATAATCCCCTTCACTTTTCTCATAGTTTTATAAGAGTAGTTTTCTATAAGTATGTACTCTATGAAAGTTTGAATAAATAGCTAAAGAAATGTAAAAATGAAAAAATTGTGAGAACATAGAAGCCTCAGAAGAGTTCTTTAATGTATAAACTAGACAAATTTAGGTCAAATTATATGATTTTATATAATTGATGGGATCCATTCACAGCATAGTTAGAATAAGAACAGAAAGACAAAAACTGCTTTTTATTTAACAGGTGATCATGAATGATTTCCCCCTTTCCCACACCCTTTACCCTTCTGTCCGTCTGCCCTTTCCCTGCCACCCCCCCCCACAAAAACACAAAAACATACTCACACAAACCTTTTCACACATACACATGCTTACAAAATAACACAATTACAGTTTTAAAGGTTAGAAGTGGATTTCATATGTTCTATAAACTTTATTTATCAAAATGGTCTTATGATATTTGTGGGATAACTACCCAATATTTATATAAAACAAACACAGACTTCTGAAACTTCAGTTCCTTTACAAAACCTTTGATTTCCTTCCCTAACAGAATTTCCTCTCCCTTCAATATAAGCTCCCTGATCTCTACATGGATTTTTACCATAGCATTGTTAAAGTTTAATTTTATTTATTTATTGACTAATATCTCCCCTATTGCACTGTAAGCTTCTTGGAGTAAAGGGAATGTCTTATATTTATAGCCATGGTATTGATGATAATTTCTAAAATATTTCACACCCTCCATGCATGCTCATTAAATAAACTGAAGAATTTTTTTCTCTGTGAAGTTGGAAGCAACTATCAACTTATACTAAGGAGAATGGTAAATGAACAATAAAGAAGGATAAATAGGCTTGGAATAGAATGTTTCCATATTCAGAAAATAAGTTAAGGGAAGTTGACAAGTCAATGAGTTCTGATAATTGTAACAAAGATTATTTTTGCTTCTCATTTCTGTTTTGGAGTAAGAACTCCACTCCCTCTTTTCATCTCCCTCTACATGTTTCAGTATCTACTGGATTCCAGCAAGATGAAGATTGCATCCCATTTTATATCTGTTGGCTAAATAAGATATTTTGACTAGAGAAAGAGTGGATTATCCTCCAATTTAAAAAATTAAAAAGGAGTAGTTGGTAAATATACGACTCATATATGGCAGCATGACTTAATAAGAACACCTTTATTATAGGGTGAGGCTCAGAAAAACTTTCAAAATTCTAGTCAATTGACTTGGATTATTATACTTTGAGGCTCAGGTGATGAAAGGTAGTATTCTCCCTGACTCAGTACAAAGTAAAAATTGTTCCATTTTCCCAAAGATGAGAAGTCCTCAAAATATCTAGAAACAACTTCCTTGGCAGGATTGCTGGCATTTTAGGTTGGAACAGTGGTGAGGCTTCTCACAGACTACTGTACAGAATCAGCTGTGGGCAAAGGGCATAGTCAAAGACAATTTGGCATGAAGACAGAAGCTGATAAATTCCCACACAATTATTGTAAAGCATCACTATTAGACCCCTGAAAATCACTACTAGACATTGTGGGGGAGTTGTGATCATGTGAGTATATAGGTCAGGACTATAAAACAAAGATTCATTTGAGTGACAAGGAAAGGGATTGCCAAATAATTTTGAGAACCTAGCTGAAATTGGAAACCATAAATCTGCTCCACATGACAGACTGGGGATAAAATCTATTAACAGTATTCTAGTGATCCCGGTAAAAACAGATGCATTTTGAATTAATGCAATGGCAGCTGGAAATTAGAGAAGGAAAGGAATAAGAGACATATTAAGCATGTGGAATCTATAATAATTTATTGCTAATTGAGCATAGAATGTATTGAAAGCAAGGAAGCCAGGGGTTGTGAGGTTTGGATAGTCGGTAGTGGTTTAATTCACTGAGACAGGGAAAAAAGGAGGAAAAGAAAATTTTATAAGAGAGATGATCTTAGGGTCAAAAGCATTTACATGCTATTCAAAATTTCACTGGTGCTTAAGGAACTACCAAGAAAGAGTAGTACAAAGGGAATAGCAATAGGCCAGAGGCAAATCCTGGGGCAAACAAAACAGACAAGGTATGTGTAAGAAGAGACGGAGAAAATGAAAGCAGAATAAAAATCACGAGACAGTGATAATAGCAGAGCTAAGGGAAGAAAAATGTTCAAGGGAACTGGCTCAGTTTTGCTGAAACCTCAGTGAAGTACAAAGGCAGGCATGTACTCAATTAACTTTACAAGACAGGACAGCAAAACCATTATGCCTGTTACACAAAGAGCAGAGAGAAGATAGAGGATGGAGTGATTAATTTTGACTAGGAATACTTTCCTTTGTATACTCCCTATGAAATAGGATCAGTATTGCAATAGCTAAATCAGTCACCTGTAAGCATGTCTGATCACAAGTCTTTGTCTGCGTCAGTGAAAATAAAGCTGACTATTATTCTCATTTCAACATAGCATGATTTCTTGAGGGGACATATTATAAAGTGAGTATCATGACACCAATTGTTGATGATAATACAATTATATTACTATTTGTCTGAAATTAATAGATCCAGTAGAAAGTAAGGTGAGTGAAAATATATCAAAAATATATACAGTTGAAATAAAATCTTGGAAACTGAAGTTTGAGAAAGAATATTTTTATTATAAATGAAAAGAGATATGCAGATGACACCACCATTATGGCAGATAGTGAAGAGGAACTGAAGAGTCTCTTGATGAAAGTAAATGAGGAGAGTGAAAAAGTTGGCTTAAACCTCAACATTCACAAAATGAAGATCATGGTATCTGGTCCCTTCACTCATGGCAAATAGGTGGGGAAACAGTGTAAACAGTGAGAGACCTTATTTTCTTGGTCTCCAAAATCACTGCAGATGGTGACTGCAGCCATGAGATTAAAAGATGTTTATTCCTTGAAAAAAAAATATGACTAACTTAGATGGTGTATTGAAAAGTAGAGACATTACTTTGCTGACAAAAGTCCATCTAGTCAAAGTTATGGTTTTCCCAGTAGTCATGTATGGATGTGAGAGAGTTGGGCCATAAAGAAAGTTGAGCAATGAAGAACTGATGCTTTTGAACTGTGGTGTTGGAGAAGACTCTTGCAAATCCCTTGGACTGCAAGGAAATCAAACCAATCAATCCTAAGGGAAATCCGTCCTGAATATTTATTGGAAGGACTGATGTTGAAACTGAAGCTCCAATACTTGGCCACCTGATGCAAAGAACTGACTCATTAAAAAAGACCCTGATGCTGGGAAAGACTGAAGGCAAGGGATGACAGAGAATAAGATGGTTGGATGGCATCACCAACTCGATGGAAATGAGTTTGTGAGCTCCAGGAGTTGGTGATGGACAGGTAAGCCTGGCATGCTGCAGTCCATGGGGTTGCAAAGAATTGAACGTGACTGAGCGACTG
The DNA here is from genome assembly GCA_007570785.1 of Antilocapra americana. Taxonomy (NCBI): domain Eukaryota; kingdom Metazoa; phylum Chordata; class Mammalia; order Artiodactyla; family Antilocapridae; genus Antilocapra; species Antilocapra americana. The sequence continues at coordinate 9,747,501 of ML662441.1, forward strand.
AACTGAACTGAAGTGAAAACAATCTAATTATGTCATCTGTCTCCACATTATTCACCAATAATTAATTCAATGCTTAAGAAAGATTCAAGAGAGAAACAGAGTGTTATTATTTCAGAAATATACATTAAAAATTCAGCTATCAAGAGTGTACCAGTACCTTCCTTATAGAGATTACCCAGCTTACTCAGAGGCAAATTCTTATAGCTATTATGGAACTCCATCTTTCAGAACATTCTCTGAAAATTCTAATTTTGTTGAAAGTTTTATTTTCCTAAGCATTAGAAATACGTACATCTAGACATTACAATCAGGGACTTCTAAAGCTAATTATGGAGGCCCTTGGCTTGCTTTCAGTATTTTTAAGTGCTTAAAAGCAATTCTGTATTTAACACATCAACTGATGAATGGATAAGAAAGCTGTGGTACATATACACAATGGAATATTACTCAGCATTAAAAAAAAAATTCATTTGAAGCAATCCTACTCAGATGGACGAAACTGGAGCCCATTATCCAGAGTGAAGTAAGCCAGAAGCAAAAACAACAATACAGTATATTAACACATATATATGGAATTTAGAAAGACGGTAATGAAAACCCAACATGCGAGACAGCAAAAGGAACGCAGATGTATAGAATAGACTCGTGGACTTTGTGGATGAGGGTAAGGGTGGGATGATATGGGAGAAGGGCATTGAAACAAGTTAATTATCATATGTCTAATCAATCGCCAGCCCAGGATGGATGCTCGGGGCTGGTGCAACGAGATTTCCCGGGGGAGGAGGGAGGAGGGAGGGGGGTTCTGGAGGGGAAGCATATGTAAACCCATGGTGATATCATGACATTGTATGGCAAAAACAATAAAAAAAAAATTCTGTATTTAAGAATAAGAACTCATAGCCTACTATGTTAGCCTGGAGATAAAGTATTGAAAATCATGCATTTCAGTGGGGGGAGATAATAAGAAAGGGTCTTTTGTGAGAAAAATAAGTTGCTGAATTATTCACTGGTTCATTTCTCATGACTTCATACCAGTAAAAAGGAAGAATTAGTTGGTGAGGAAGAAATGATGGCAACCTAGGGAGAAAGCAATTTTGTCATCAGCGAATTTTGATAACCATGAAATTGAAGACTGAGTATAATGATTAATGTAATCTAGACTCTGTGAAGACAGACATAAAAGTTCATGTATAAGAAAGGTACCAGTTCATGTCTCAGAGATAGACAAATGATTCGATCGGCCTGGAATGCTCTCAGAAAAAGTATCTGTGGCTATGCAATTAAATGCAAGGAAGAAAAAGTAGGTCTATCTTAAAAATTATTTGAGTTTCATCTGAGGTTTTGGAAATTAAACATTGGGAGAATATATGAAGATGGAAAAAGAGCACTTGATAAAATGGAAATAAGACCCAAAATCTGTATGAAGAGAATTAAGAGAATATTACAGAATTGTAAGAAGAGCATGAGCTGAGGCCTTTTAATGATTTTTAAAAGCTCAGAGATTGCATTTGTTCAATGCATACAGAACAAAGTTAACAATGAATGGCTAGGCTCACTGCCTGCAGTTGCTGCTGTGATGCTGATAAGCAGCAGTGCAAGGACAGAGGCCACCTTGCTGTTTCTATGTTTTTCATAAGAGAAGAGAATTTTTGAACGAAAACATATATGGCAAACATCTGCAAGGGGAAACTGAAAACTAAAACAAGAAAAGTAACTGTCAGAGTGTACCTCATTGCTCTCTCTGAGCCTCCTGCCTCAGAAAAAAATGCCATCCTAAGAAACTAAAAGTAACTGTCAATGAGGCTGATTGCTCATCAAAAGAAATTCCTGGGTAATCATGAAGAACTGATGAAATACCAAAAACACTGGAAATCAGTAAATTTGGTTACATGGCTCAGAGGTTAAAGCATCTGCCTACAATGCAGGAGACCTGGGTTCAATCCCTGGGTTGGGAAGATCCCCTGGAGAACGAAATGGCAACCCATTCTAGTATTCTTGCCTGGGGAATCTCATGGACGGAGGAGCCTGGTGGGCTACAGTCCACGGGGTTGCAAAGAGTCAGACACAACTGAGCCACTTCACTTCACTTCTTCCTAAAAGGAAAAAAAATAAGACAGGGGTGAACATATAAGGTTAACTGATATATTGAAGAAGAGCAGCTGACTACTATAAGCCAAATGGATTCTATAGGAACACATTCATAACCTTTTCTATTCAATATTTTACACCTTGCCTAGTTAAGAATTTGTAGTAATGATCCTGGAGAGAGCGATTGAGAGCAAGATATCAGGCTTTTTGAGCATATGTAGCTGAGGTATTATGGAAGTAATTAAAGGATGAAATCAACGTCTGAAAATATGAAGTGGACTTTGAACTGACTTGAGCTTACTTACAAAACAGAAACAGACTCACAGACTTAGAGAATGTGTTTACTGTTACCAGGGTGAACAAGTGAGGGGAGGGATAGATTGGGAGTTGGGGAATGGCATGTATGCATTACTATATTTAAAGTAGATAACCAACAAGGACCTACAGTAAAAATACAAGATAAAATTTAAAATATGCCAGTGGAAAAGGGAAAAGGAACAAATTAATTAAGAAAATATCCCATGGCACAACTCTTCTGACTCTGTGAGTTAGATATTATATGTAATTCAAGTTGAGAAAAATGACTGTTACTGGAAATTATTAAAGTGTACCAGGTCATTCAGCTGGTAATGGAAGAACCGAGATTCAAATCTGCTTCTTGCTGACTTCAAAGCCTGGATTTTGAAGCTTGAACTAGCCCAACGGACTTTCAAAGATGAGGTTGAATGGATTAAATGAAAAGGTACGCACTTTAGGATACAGATCTAAAAGATCCAACTGAATAAAAAGACAGTGTTTAATAGCAGCCCATTTTATGTGAAAATACAGAGATTCATTCATTCATTTATTCATCTATTAGATAAATACCTATTGAACATGTATCATTCAACAAATTCTATTCTACATATTCATGGGAAAATGGAGAACAAAATATACAAAATCCCTAGCATTTGATGTATTCTTCTAGAGGGAAGATGCAGTCAGCAGTCATTATAATCAGTAAAATATTTGATATGTTTCAAAGTTGAATTATATGTTAAAGAAAAGCAGGGAAAGGGCATGAGTAGTTTGGAAGTGGATGTCAATTTCAGATAGGACATTAGGAAAGCCTTCCCAGAGAAGAAGGCTTTTGGGTAAAGGTAGGACAGAGCTGAGAAAGAAAATCAAATAGGTATCTATGGGATAAAACTCCAAAAAGAAAGACCAGCTAGTGCAGAACCCCTAATGTGGAAGTGTCTGAAGAATGTTGAGAAGTGAGTATGGCCAAAACTGGGTTGAGTGGGAAGAAAGGAGAGTGGTAGAAAATGAGAGAAAGAGAGAGCATTGGTAGGGTTTGCATAGGCAGTTAGGAATGAAGTGTCAGGTATCTTCCAGGCAAATTAATGCTAACAAAATTCTGTGTGGGAGGCCAGCTGGGATAAGCTGCTTTCTAATAGGACCATGAGTGAAATATTCTCACTTAAGTATGTGGAAAAGTTCAAACACAAGAGAACAAGCAAAATAAAAAATAAAATAAAATACAATGAAGAAAACTGCAACTCCACAGATCAGGAAAGGTATAGAAGAAAGCTTGGTCTATAGTAAATGTTCAAGAGTTGTTTATTGAGTCAATGATTAAATAGACTTCTATAACTTTCATGTGTGATATTATTAACCACATCAGAAGAAGCCTAAAGAATTTGCAGTATGCAATTCAGTTCAGTTCAGTTCAGTTGCTCAGTCGTGTCAAACTCTTTGCAACCTCATGAATCGCAGCACACCAGGCCTCCCTGTCCATCACCAACTCCCTGAGTCCACCCAAACCCATGTACATCGAGTCGGTGATGCCATCCAGCCACCTCATCCTCTGTCTTCCCCTTCTCCTCCTGCCCCCAATACTTCCCAGCATCAGGGTCTTTTCCAATGAGTCATCTCTTCTCATGAGATGGCTAAAGTATTGGTTTCAGCTTCAACATCAGTTTTTCCAATAAACACCCAGGACTGATCTCCTTTAGGATGGACTGGTTGGATCTCCTTGCAGTACAAGGGACTCTCAAGAGTCTTCTCAACACCACAGTTCAAAAGCATCAGTTCTTCGGTGCTCAGCCTTTTTTCACTGTCCAACTCTCACATCCATTCATAACTACTGGAAAAACCATAGTCTTGACTAGACAAACCTTTGTTGGCAAAGTAATGTCTCTGCTTATCAATATGCTATCCAGGTTGGCCATAACTTTCCTTCCAAGGAGTAGATGTCTTTTGATTTCATGGCTGCAATCACCATCTGCAGTGATTTTGGAACCCCCCAAAATAATGTCTGACACTGTTTCCACTGTTTCTCCATCTATTAATGTTGCCCAAAGAGTGTTCTGGTCTTTGTTCTCAGCTTCCAGGAGGTGATCTCTGTGCCTCAGGTTTACCTGGGGTTCTTGGGCCACTCCAGATGGTCTATGTTAACAATATGACCCACAGCTACTGGAGACTAACACCAGCCTCCTGGGCAGTCAGTTGTATCTACCTGACCAAGACCCAGTAAAACTCTGGACACCAAGGCTCAAGCGAGCTTCCCTGGTTGTCAATATTCCATGCAAATTCACACAACGTTGCTGAAAGGAACTAGCACTGTCTAGAGCTCCACTGGGAGAGGGAAACTGGAACATCATATGCTCTGCATCCCTTCCCTGGTTTTCATTTGTGTCTTTTCACTGTAATACACCATAACCATGAGTATGGCAGCTTTCAGTGATGTCTGTGAATTTTTCTAGTGATTTATCAAAACCGCCGGTAATCTTGGAACTTCAAACTTCATTTCAGGATGGATCTTGAGGATTCCTGAATCTCACAAACATCAGGGTAATAATGGCCAGGACTGCAGGGCCAGGATGTCAGGAAAATATGTGACAATGATATTAGGAGTAACGTCAGAGCACAAAGAAATCTTAGCACAATTTCTCAGAAAACTAACAAAAGTTTTTGGCTTGCTTTAATGGACCAGTGCAGAAATGTTTAATGATGTGGTCATTCCCATAAAGGACTAGGCAAGCAAATAATCAGCATCCCTTTTCACAGAAACCTTTCCCCAAACAAAGCAATCTGGAATGAGGTCCTCCTGCTTAATAGTGGTGGAGTTTCTGAGATGGCCTGAATGGAGAAATAATGGATAATGGCTTTTTCTTTTAACTTTGGATGAAGAAACCTTGAGAGGGGTTCATTTGTTTGGGTCAAGATCAGTTGCAAAAAAATGAACCAGATGGCATCTATGACTCAGATGATCAATACCAGAAGTTCCCTGACAGTCGGCCACTGTGGTCCCCCAAGATGGTTGATACATGCTTCATAGCATTCCAGAAAGAGTGGAGCAGATTATGTTGGGTTAATTGTAACTTCACAGGGATGAAGAATCACTATACCTGAAACTAGGTATCCGTATACTGTAAAACCAGGTCTTCTTGGGTCTGAAAGATGGAGCTGTCTTAATTTTGCTGAGATAAGTGAGGTGCCACACATCATTTAGGAAGCAGACAATAGAAGCAGACTCATTGTGCAAAGATTTAAAAAGTGGTTCTTTAAACAAACAAGCTTTTATAAAGCATCTTCAGGAAAATATTTCAGCTAAAGAAAGATGAATTTTCTTACAATCAAGCTCTTCATTGGCTAAACATATTACTTAATTCTTAGGAGGTTTTTTTCCCATTACTAAAGCTCTTTAAGCATGGGCTAAAAATATTTTTGTGTGGTAATTATGGAATGAATTCAAGCTGTATTAGTTTGGTTGGTTTAAATGCTGTATCAAATAAACTCAAGAATATATAAAAGAACAAACTCGGAGTATGTTTTTCTTTCTCACATAACCTTTAAAAGTATGTGTTCCTGGATAAATGTCTCTTTTTTAGCTGGTCCTGCTTCAGAAAATGGTATGCATTCATCTTAATGTGTTGCCATTTCATAAAATATTGTAATTCGCTATATCCAGAATACACCAATTTAGAGAACCTGGAAGGGACACATCTGCCCTTTTAAAGTCTTGGTCCTTGTAGAGCAGGTATCACTTCAACTTAAACTCCAGTTTTCAGAACTGGAATTTCTCAGTCACTCAGTTCCATCTATCTGTAAAGAGCACTGCAAAATACAGCTAGTTGAAGTCAGAAAGAAAGGAAACCAAATGTTTTCCTGAGGAGCTAGCAACTGGTATTGATTAGCCACTGGAATGTCATCAATATTACTTTCTATTCTATGAGCCCATTTCATGCTTAACCAAATAATTATGAGCACATTGAAGGTAGAGGATACCATTAGGTAGTACACAGATTTACTAAGAATATGTCATGAAAAACTAGTATAATTTCATTCTTGTGGGTTATCTAAATTACTTATCTTATTTGGTATGGACTTTGGAAAAGAGTTTCAAAATATTCTTTTCAAGAATATTCTATTCAAGATAAATGAGAAGTAAATCTCAAAGGAACTATATAAATTATTACTTATTCCAACAACCTTACCCAAAAGGGTCTAAACATATCAGTTATGCATCTGAAGGAAGTATCCATAATTGTGTACTCAAGGACTTAAACTTGGTCCTACACTCATGGAAATGTTTTTAAAAGCCTTAGATTAAGGACTCTTTTGTGACCCCAAGGACGGTAGCCCTACCAGGCTCCTCTGTCCATGGGATTTCCCAGTCAAGAATGCTTGAGTGGGTAGCTCTTCCCTTCTCCAAGGGATCTTCCTGACCCAGGGGTTAGACCCACATCCCCTGCACTGGCAGGTGGATTCTTCACCACAGAGCCACCTGGGGAGTCCAGATGAAGGTATAGAAATTTTAATTTTTAAACCATGACTGCCACCAAGGGGAGTCAAGTTTAATAAGGTAATAGAATCAGAATTGGTAAAGATAGGGACACTCAGCAATCTTTAATAAACGGTTTATTTAATAAAAGATATAGTTCTGGTGCAAGGGCTTAGTTTGCTCCACAGCATGTGGGATCTTCCCGAATCACGGACCAAACCCAGGTCTCCTGCACTTGCAGACTGACAATTTTGAATTTCCCTGGTGGCTCAGATGGTAAAGAATCTGCTTGCAATGCAGGAGACCCAGGTTCTATCCCTAGGTTGGGAAGATCTCCTGGAGAAGGGAATGGCAATCCACTCCAGTATTCTTGCCTGGAGAATTTAATAAGTAATAAATAAGGAGGAACTTTGTATGGATTAAAAAAAAACTTTCTGTTTTTGGTATGAACACAGGAAGTGCACAGCAACTACTGATAAATAAGAATAAGCAACTTGACATCATGATGGGTCATGTGAAAAGACCTAAGAGTTTCAGTTGATTATAAATTTCACAGAATCATCAACTTACTGAGCAAGGCTACAGGGGAGCCAAGTCAGGCTTATGATGCACAAGTATAAATAAAGTGTTTTCACAAGGAAATAGACGGTTCTTTTGAATGGAACACTCTGATCAGGGCATACTGGAAAAATTTTAATTTCTAGACAACATGTTTCAAGAAGGACATTGGCAAGTGAAGTATATCCTGAATGACAATAATCACAAAGGTTTTAAGAGAAACTACCTTATAAATAATAATAGAATGAAAATGTTTAGAGTAGAAATTGAAATAATTATCAGAAGTGTTTCTTATGAAAGAGGAGTTGGCACTAATCCTGCTCTAAACCCACTACAGGATGAGTGCCATCTTGTATTACTGTAATATTGTTTCTGATTATCTTTGAATTATTACTATATTATTAATATTAAATGTTAGAATGTTAGAATAAGAGTAATAGCTGATATGGATTGTCATATAGACAAGATGCTTGCACTTTACCTGGACTATCTGAGGTATTTCTAACAACACTCAGGAGGTAGGTATTGTTACTATTCCCATATTACACATGATATTCCTGGAGACACAGAAAGCTTATGTAATACACACATAGTCACAATGCTAATAAGTGCTAGAACTTGCATTAGTGCCAGGAAGTACTGACTACAGTATTCTGCTCTAACCACTATAACACTGCCATTCTGAGAAGTAGGGAATATTTGAGAAATTATATGCCAGTCTCACATTATCAACCCTATAAGAGAATTAGCTATTCAAACTGGAAATAATCAAGAGGAATATAGGTCTCCAAATGACAGCTGGATAATACAGAAATTACACACTAATTGAAATTTTGGAATAAATTATTACCAATGTATTTTCAACTTTTATGGTTTTATGATTGTTTTACACACATTATTTTGCCTTTTTCTAGTTAACAGGACAACGGTCCTTGACAAAAGCTGGGACTGGATCATAAGAATTAGCACAAAGGGATTTCACCAAATTATTGGAGATTTTAGTAGTTGCCACATTTTTATTCTTATCATCCCTTTTGGATGAAATACATGCCCGTATTCTTTGACTGCCACATTTCAATCATCCTTTCAGGGCATTCTAAGTTGCTATAATTTCTATAAAATTTTCCTTGACTCTGCAGGTATAATGGTTAATTTTGTGTATCAACTTGGCTTGACTATGGTGACTGACAGTAGACTGGTAATCTAGTTGTTTTAAAGGTAATTTTTATATATGATTAACATTAAAATCAATTAAATTTACATAAAACAGCTTAGCTTCCATATGAGTGGGCCCTATTCAATCATTTGAAAGCCTTTAAAGTAACACCTGAGGGATCCTGAAGAAGGAATTCTGCCTACAGATTGCAATATAGAAATTCTGCCTGAGTTTCTTCCCTCATACTTAGGACTCTTACCTGAATTTCCAGCCTGCCAGCTTGCTCTACAGATTTTGGACTTGCCAGTCCCTACGGTAAATAATTTGAGACATATATATTTATATAAATGTATACATATAGGCGTGTGTATGTGTGCATTACTGGTTCCATTTCCAGTCAAAGATAGATAGTGGAGATAGTGAGGGACAGGGAAGCTTGGCGTGCTGCAGTCCATGGAGTGGCAAAGAGTCAGACACGACTGAGTGACTGAACAACTAGCTTGAGAGCACTGACTAATATACCAGGAGCCAATTTCTGTCTCCCTTTTCTGTTCTCTATTCTTCTACTCTTTTGCTTGTATCAACTATTCCTCTTTCAAGATGAATTTGTTTTGTTTTGGTTCTTTTTAAAAATCTCTCATTTGATATATTTTATATGTACAGTTAGCACTTTAACAATGTAAGAGTTAGGGATACCAACACTCCATGCAGTGAAAAATCCACATATATTCCTCTGTATTCATGGTTCTGCATTCTCAGATTCAGCCAGACAGCAGACCATGTAATACTGTAATATATATTTATTTGAATGAAATCCACATACAAGTGGACCTGTACAGTTCAAAACTCTTTTTTTCAAGGGTCAACAATATATTGAATATTCTTCAAGTCACACCCAAGTTTAGACTTTTTCAGATACCTCCCCCAAAAGATCACACATCCTCCCCACCGCTACCCCAAAAATGTGAAAGTGGCAGGGGTTCTAATTAAATCCATGATTCAGATCTAACTCAACTTGACTTTAAAAGGAATCTCAAACTTTACGTGTTCATCCAAACTCCCACATAGAGGAAAAACTTTCGACTCTCTGATAAATGAATGAAACAAAGAAATTTTATGCTTATATATATATATATAGTTATCTTATATACAATGTGGTGAATATAAGTAAAGATGATTAGACATTTCCACCAGGGGGAAAAAAAACAGAACAAATAACATGTAATCAATAGAAAAGATGGTGCTTTAAAGCATAAGCACAGATAACTCAATTATTAGAACTAGCAGATAAGGAGTTTACAATAATTATAAATATTTTTTAAGTTATAGGATAAAGTAAACTTAATAGTAAGTAATGTATTTCAGAAGAAAAAATGGAAACTATAATAATATAATGATAATATTTATATAATATTTTATTTATAAATAATAAGAGTATTTAATAATTTATTAAATATATAATATTATAATATATTAATAAACCAAATGGAAATTCTAAAACTAAAAATTATTCTCTAAAAATTGTGTATACACACATAAATGCGAGATTTAAAGTAGATTAAACACTGGAAACCCTCGAGGAGAACAGGACAACCCACTCCAGTATTCTTTCCTGGAGAATCCCCATGGACAGAGGAGCCTGGCTGTAGTCCATGTAGATGCAAAAAGAGTCAGACATGATTGACTGACTAAGCACAGCACAACACAGACATCAGAAAATAAAGATTAACTTAAAGATAATGCTTTAGATATTTCCAAATTAAAACAAAGAGAAGAAATATTCAAAACAAAACAGCAGGTAAATAAAGTGTTTGTTGTCATTGTTCAGGTGCTAAGTCTTGTCTGACTCTTTGTGACCCCAGGGACTGTAGCACACCAAGCTCCCCTGTCAATAACCTGTGGGATATTTTCAAGGGGCTAAACTTACATACAGTTGGAGTTTCAAAAGAAAAGTTGAAGAGAATATACTTGAAGAAATAAAGGCCTTCTTTTTCTAAATTTTACAAAAATGAACACTAACCCATAGTTTTATGAAGCTCAATCATCCTGAAATGGTATAAATACAAAGAAAACCAAGCAAAAGCACATCCAAATCAAATTGCTAAAACACAAACTAAGTTAAAATTAAAAAAAAAAAGAAAAGTTTCATTTAAATGCATTGCAGTTAAATAAGCAATGATGGCTGACTGAGAGACCAGAAAATAATGGGGAAGTCTTTCAAGTGTATTAGAGACGGCAACATAAAAACGATGTTTTCACTAAAAAATTACTAAAAGAAATTTAAAGAATAGTATTAGGGGTTTCCTTTCAAAAAAAAAAAAAAGATTTTTAACGGTGAAGCTTCAGAATCCTCTCTGAAGTTTTACACATGTAGGCTGTTGGCAGAGTGACATTACTGGATGAGGATGGCCAAACAACAATTTAAGTTCCTCATCAACATCCCAAAACCTTTCTACTCTGGGAAAGGTGCTTCTGAAGCCTGTCACTGTGGAAATCTGCCTAGAGCAGCAAGACCAATGGGGATTAATATCCAACAGTGCATACAATTTAATATCAAAAAAAGAAAAAAATTACCTGATTAAAAATGGGAAGAATTTAATGGACATTTTTTCAAAGATGAAGTGCAGATGACCAACAAGTGCATGAAAAGATACTCAACACTGCTAATTATCAGAACAATGCAAATCAAAACCACAGTGAGATACTACCTCATACCTGTCAGAATGGTTATCAACAAAAGAACACAAATGACAAATGCTGGCAATGATGTGGAGAAATGGAAATCCTTGTACACTTTCAGTGGCAATATAAATCTGTTCATCCACTGTGGAAAATAGTATGAGGTTTAGCAAAAGACTAAAAATAGAACTACCATTTGACCCAGCAATGATACTCCTGAGGATACAACTGAAAAAAAACAAAAATTTGAAAAGATACGTGCATCCTTATGTTCATAGCAGCACTATTTATGATCATAAGATACAGAAATCACAGATGAATGGATAAAGAAATTTCATCATGTGTATATATGCACAATGGAATACTTCTAAGTTATAAAAAAGAACAAAATTTTGCCATGTGCAGCAACATGGATAGACTTTGAGGGTATTTTACTAAGTGAAAGAAGTCAGAAAAAAGGTAAATACTGTTATGATATCACCTATATTAATACATGGAATCTAAAAAATACTTCATACTAGTGACTATAACAAAAAAGAAGCAGACTCACAAATATAGGGACAAAATTAGTGGTTACCAAAAAGGATGGGGGAATATAATTGTGTGGAGTTGGAGGAACTAACTATTGGGTGTACAATAGACCCAGGTTGCCTTGTACAACATGAGGAATACAGTCAATATATTGTAATAATTGTAAATGCAAAGTAACTTTTCAAAATTGTATAAAAATAAAAAATAAAATTATTTAGGACTTGAATGATTAATAAAAAGCTCTCTGAAGAAAAAATTGCATAAGTTTCAGGGATAGGGATATGGGAAAAAAATGATCAGGAAAAGTGAGGATTCTAATGTGCACATAGAAGTACAGCAGAAAAGTTTGAAGATGACAAGAAATTTTTGTTGAGTGAGAAGATGTAAATCAAAGTTTCAAATTCATCTCTCAGAAATTAGGAGACATTGAAAATTTTTAAGCAGGAGAATAATGTAATAAAAGTTATATGTTTCATGTGATGTTTCCTGTGAAATTCGCTCAGTTGTGTTGGAGTCTTAGCAACCCCATGGACTATACACGCCATGTATACAGACTATACAGTCCATGGGATTCTCCAGGACAGAAAACTGGAGTAGTAGCCTTTCCCTTCTCCAGGGGTTCTTCCCAACCCAGAGATTGAGCCCAGGTCTCCCTCATTGCAGGCAGATTCTTTACCACCTGAGCTACAAGGGAAGCCCATGAGTACTGGAATGGGTAGCCTATCCCTTCAGGGGATCTTCCCAACCCAGGAATCAAACCAGGGTCTCCTGTATTGCAGATGAATTCTTTACCAGCTGAGCTAAAAGTGATAATATCTTAAGTAAAATAAGTAGGTATTCACCATGGAAATAAGGAAGAAATAGAAATACTATGAAAACATTGCTATAAATAGTGAAGGCATTGGCTCATAAGAGTTTGATCAAAACATTGATCATTAGAATCATTAGAATCAGTTCATTATGAAACTATTATAGGTAGGTAAAAAAATATGTAAATATTAGTGGAGCTAAACACATAAAAGTCAGTCACAACAGATAAACTTGATTGATTCAAGGCAAAGTTTACATATAAATATGCAATGTCTGACTCTTTGCAATCCTATAGACTGTAGCTTTCCAATCTCCGCAGCTGATGGAATTCTACAGACAAGAATACTGGAGTGGGTTTGCCAAGCCTTTCTCTAGGGGATCTTCCTGACACAGGAACTGAACCCAGGTCTCCTGCATTGCAGGCAGATTCTTCACCATCTGAGACACCAGGGAAAGTGGTGAACACATGAATGTATTGGCTAAGAAAACAACAACAAAATCACATGGTTCACGCCTGACCTAACTAAGATGCAGGTAGTCACAGAAAGAGTCTAACTTAGCTGCCATCACACAGAAAGATAGCACACCATCTTCACAACTGAAATCACAAGGGATTTGTTTTTAGAAAAACCATGAGAAATAAAAATGTCTTCCCTGATAGCTCTGTTAGTCTGCCAGAATACAAACTATCTTTTATATTATCTTTCAGCCAGGGACAAAGTAATAAGATAATCTAAAACTTGGGCCTTTGTTCAGAGGATCCTGGTGAAATAGTGGTAAACAAATGCCAGTTGTGTGCCAACTTTATGTTTTTCTTTACCACTGCTAATGGAAATATAGCCAACAATCATATTAGAATGGTTTTTCTCAGCATTATATTCTACCAGAATACTACCTTAGCATTATTTTTTCCTCCTAAACCATGGTGTTTATATATATATATACATAAACACACATATATATTTATCATTTAATATCACATCTCTGCTGAATTCACACACCAATTGGTAAAAAGGATGAAAATATGGCAAAATATTATTTCTTTTATGAGAATAAACTTTATATGTTGTAAGCCTTAGGTCACATAATGAATACGGACAAAGATAGGAGCAGAAAGCCATGTACAAGTGATCTATGTTTTCTTACTTTTTCAATGCCACACCTGCTATGTAACTTCATAAAGAAAATACTATATCTCACCTTATGATTTCTTTTTCTTTTTTACCAGGAAGGATTTTCTGAAAATAAACTCCAGTGATCACAGTGTGACAGTTGCTTTGCTAAACGCTTTGTCTTAAAGATGACAAAGTCTCTGCCCTTATATTTTAAAGTCTAGGTAGGAGGCACTGGCAAAAGAATTAAAGAACTCTAGAAGAAGACAAAGAAGTAAAATAAAATAAAATACTTGAATCTTTCTAGAGCAGCCAACGAATGTTTCCCAGAAAAGTTGACTTTTGAGTCAAGTCAAAAGATTGAGACATCACATAATGCAAAGAGAAGAAGTGCTGATGTGTATAAAGGAAAAGGAAGCATCTTTTATTATGTTTGCTATACATAAAATATAGAAATTTAGTCTAAAATAATTGAAAAATATTGCATGTGAGTGTAGCTTAAGAAACCAATTTAAAGAAATATACTTATTTTTGTTACCTAAAATATTTTGAAGCTATCTGGTGATCATAATTTACAGCCATGTTAGTAGAGGGTTTATACAAAAAGGCAGGAGATAGATTTTAGAAATGACAGAAAGGGGAAGAAATAGTTTACAAAAGCATCTTCTCAGAGACAAATAGGATGCAGATGCTTTGAAAAAATCATTTCTTATGACATATTTTATGATCTGAACTTAAAAAGGAGTGCAATAAATATTTTCTTTGCCTTAATGTAGATCAATTTCTTCATAAACTGACCAAATGTTTAATAAGCTGCTTGATCAACTGACAGCCATCTCAATAAGGATATTCATATTTTCTTTGATTCTAGTTCTTCTTCATACAGCTTTAATGCAATAGCTCATGTCACACTACTGTCCTTTTATTCTGTTAAAAATTTGGAAATTAAAAAATGCAGATGAAAACGTAGATCTCCTTTGCTCAAGAGAACTTTCAGAATCTTGAGACACTGTGAATTTCCCCTCTATCTATCCCTTTGATTTATATTTAAGAATTATTTAAAATTAAAGAGTTTGCCATAAGATAGGAGGTACTAAACCAAAATTCAATTTTAAATGGGATTAAATGTCTAATTTTAACATTTTATTTAATTTTTCTTTCCTACAATTAAAGTGTAAATTGATAAATGGAAAATGGAACTTATCATTTAGTTCCATTGTCTACATGATTTAAACACTTAGTAGAAGTGTTCTTTTTCTTTCTTTTTTTTTTTTACAGAGAACAGTATCGTGTTTATTGGAGGGTAAGGGACGGGGGAGGGCAAACTGGCTAAAGGGGATTTGCTACATATGACAAATGGAAACTAAATTTTTGTTGGGGAGCATACTGAGGGGTATACAGTAGAAATACAAAGTTGTACATATAAAACTGACACAATAGTACAAACGAATATTACCTCAATTAAAAAATAAATTTAAAAAAATCTTCCAGAAAATGGAATTGTATAAGTAGAAAATACCAAATAATCTATAAAAGAACTTTTCCAACTAGTAAGTTCCTGGAATTTAACAATATTGTTGTAAATATATATGACACAACCATACAGTTATAGAACTGTGATGAATTTAGGATTTTAAAAATACCATTAAAATAGCACCAAAAATGAAGTGTTTATATATCAGTCTAACATTATCTGCATAATTTGTATGTGAAAAATTATAAAACACTGGTTAACAAAAATCAAAGAAGGCCTAAATAAAGAGATTATAAATTGGAAGATTCAATTTTGTTGAGATATCATCTCTTAAATTTGATTTCTAGTTTCAAGGTATGCTCAACTGAAACGCCACCAAAATTTTTCTAGATATTGAAAAACCAATACTAGAATTTCTATGGAAAGAAATAGTAACTAAAATAGGCAATTCTGAGATCTCAAATTCTGAAAAAGAATATCAGTCATAGGCTACACATTACCCAATTTAAAAAATTACTGTAAAGCTATCAATACAGTAAACAAGACAGTATATGTAGTATTGTCAAAAGGATAAACACATAGATCAAACAGAATGGAGAGCCTACAAATAGACCCATATAAATATACTCAACTAATTTTTGGCAAATGTGTAAAAATAAGTAGAAAAAGGATAGATAGATTTTTCCAAAGGTGAATTTGTTTCATACTTTCTGTGCAAAACAAACACAATCTTAAAATCGATGATGGATTAAAATATAACATGTAAATGATAAATCTCCTTGAAGAAAACATAGAAGAAACCTGTGTTGAAATGTTCATTAAAGGATCTTTAGAAATCAAAGCATGATCCATAAAAGCAAATTCTGATTTATTGGACTCTATCAAACTTTTAAAAAATTTGCTGTTTGAAAGACAATGATATGTAAATAAATAGACAACCTATGGAATGAAGAAAATGTTAGCAAATCACTTATGTATTGAATTACTTGTACTGAGAAGACATAAAAACTCCCTGAACTCAATATACAAAACCAACAGCACAGTAAAGAATATTCACAACTTTTGAACAGATATTTACAATATATATATCTGGCAAATAAGCACATGAAAAGATAGTCAATATCATTAGTCACTAGGATAATGCAAATTAAAACCACAGTGAGACTCCACTACATACATATTAGAATGTTTTAGAAGGATTGGGAGCAGCTCTCATGCATTGCTGATGGGAATTTGAAATGAGACAGACACTTTGGAAGACAATTTTGTGGGTTTTCTTTTAAGCTAATACTTTAAGACACAATAAAGTAAAGAAAATTTAAAAGAAAGATAAATGTGATATTTCTTAAAGTATTAGCTTAAAAGAAGTGTTCTTTTTCATACTGAGTGAATTGACTTAACCAAAAGTTCTTTCATTTCAGATACATTTTAGAAAGGACAAATATTCTATTGACAGAATATTCTAATTTTTGAAGGTCTTAAGTCCTTGAAATATTTCCCTTCAAAAGTCCCATTAATATGTATTATGCAATATTTCTAATTTCTGATATTTAAAAAAAAGCATGATTCACCAAGTATTGGCTCACAGTGTTAACCAAGATATCCATCCTTCATACGTTGCCAAAGACTATTGAAAATTCAGTGCTCCCCATAGTCTATTGTAATAGGAAAGAACAAATTTGACTCCATATTGGATCTATTCCCTTTACTTTAACCTTTGTATTATATTGCTTTAACTAAAGGTTAATCAATTTAGTTAATCACTAAAGTTATAACTTCTGCTTAAGGTTGTAACTTAAAGCTGTGATGGTGGTTTTCAGTCTGTCTGAAGCTCTGGAGAAGGTCTATACAGTCAGCAAAAATGAGACTGGGAGCTGACTGTAGCTCAGATCATGAACTCCTTCTTGTCAAATTCAGACTTAAATTGAAGAAAGTAGAGAAACCACTAGACCATTCAGGTATAACCTAAATCAAATCCCTTACGATTATATAATGGATGGGAGAAATAGATTTAAGGGACTAGATCTAATGGAAAGAGTACCTGATGAACTATGGACAGAGGTTCGTGACATTGTACAGGAGGTGAGGATCAAGACCACAACCAAAAAAAAGAAAGGTGAAAAAGCAAAATGGCTGTCTGAGGAGGCCTTACAAATAGCTGTGAAAAGAAGAGAATTGAAAAGCAAAGGAGAAAAGGAAAGCTATTCCCATTTGAATGCAGACTTCCAAAGAATAGCAAGGAGAGATAAGAAAGCCTTCCGCAGTGATCAGTGCAAAGAAATACAAGAAAGTAATACAATGGGAAAGATTAGAGATCTCTTCAAGAAAATTGAATATACCAAGGGAACATTTCATGCAAAGGTGGGCTTGATAAAGGACAGAAATGGTATGGACCTAACAGAAGCAGAAGATATTAAGAAAGAGGTGGCAAGAATACACAGAATAACTATACAAGAAAGATCTTCATGACCCAGATAACCACAGCAGTGTGATCACTCACCTAGAGCCAGACATCCTGGAATGTGAAGTCAAGTGAGTCTTAGGAAGCATCATTACAAACAAAGCTAGTGGAGGTGACAGAATTCCAATTGAGCTATTTCAAATCCTAAAAGATGATGCTGTGAAAGTGCTGCACTCAATATCCCAGCAAATTTGGATAACTCAAAAATAGTCACAGGAATGCAAAAGGTCAGTTTTCATCCCAATCCCAAAGAAAGGCTATGCCAAAGAATACACAAAGTACCACACAATTGCTCTCATCTCACAGAGTAGTAAAGTAATGCTCAAAATTCTCCAAGCCAGGCTTCAACAATATGTGAACCGTGAACTTCCATGTGTTCAAGCTGGTTTTAGAAAAGGCAAAAGAACCAGAGATCAAATTGCCAATATCCGCTGGATCAGCAAACAAGCAAGAGAGTTTCAGAAAAAGACATCTACCTCTGCTTCATTGACTATGCCAAAGCTTTTGACTGTGTGGATCACAACAAACTGTGGAAAATTCTTAAAGAGATCGGAATACCAGACTACCTGACCTCCCTCTTGAGAAATCTGTATGCATGTCAGGAAGCAACAGTTAGAACTGGACATGGAACAGACTGGTTCCAAATAGGAAAAGGAGTACATCAAGGCTGTATATTATCACCCTGCTTATTTAACTTATATGCAGAGTATATCATGAGAAACGCTGAAGCACAAGCTGGAATCAAGATTGCTGGGAGAAATATCAGTAACCTCAGATATGCAGATGACACCACAATTATGGTAGAAAGCAAAGAACTAAAGAGCTTGTTGTTGAAAGTGAAAGAGGAGAGTGAAAAAGTTGGCTTAAAGCTCAATATTCAGAAAACTAAGATCATGACATCAGGTCCATCACTTCATGGCAAATAGATGGAGAAACAGTGGAAACAGCGGCAGATTTTATTTTTGTGGAAGCTCCAAAATCACTGCAGATGGTGACTGCAGCCATGAAATTAAAAGACACTTACTCCTTGAAAAAAAAGTTATGACCACCCTAGACAGCATGTTAAAAACCAGAGACATTATTTTGCCAGCAAAGGTCCGTCTAGTCAAGAGTGTGGTTTTTCCAGTAGTCATGTATGGATGTGAGAGTTGGACTATAAAGAAAGCTGAGCACCGAAGAATTGATACTTTTGAACTGTGGTGTTGGAGGAGACTCTTGAGAGTCCCTTGGACAACAAGGAGATTGAACCAGTCAATCCTAATGGAAATCAGTCCTGAATATTCATTGGAAATACTGACGCTGATGCTGAAACTTCAATACTTTGGCCACCTGATGCGAAGAACTGACTCATTTGAAAAGCCTAATGCTGGGAAAGGTTGAAGACGGGAGGATAAGCGGACTACAGAGGATTAGATGGTTGGATGGCCTCACCAACTCAATGGACATAAATTTGAGTAAACTCTGGGAGTTGATGACGGACAGGGAGGCCTGGCATACTGCAGTCCATGGTGTTGCAAAGAGTCGGACACGACTTAGCGACTGAACTGAACTTAACTAGTAACTTGAAGCATACATTGTGGCCCATCTCTAGGAACCTGCCTCCCATGCCTGAACATTGAGCTAAAATACCTTTGTTTACCTCACAGGGTATAACCTGACCAACCCCACCTATGAACAGGTGCATGAAGAAAGAAATTAGCATATCTACTCAGAAACCTAGCTGGAACCAGAAAATAATTGCAGCAACTTCTTGCCTTAAAAAAAAACAAAAACAAAGAAAATCAACTTAACATCCTCACCTTTTCCTCTTCTTTTTCTATATAAAGAAAGTAACATCCAGACCCAGGCAAAATAATTCACTACCTTCTTGTTCTACTGGATTTCTGTGTAAAGTCACCACTCCTTGTCCCAACAACTTATCTCTAGATTTATTGACCTGTCACACAACAAACAGTATTAACTTGAATACAGTAACACAATTCCTCATAGAAAATTCCCCAACTATTATAGTATCACAAATTAAACATGATACATTTTATTTTTTGTCCTAATTATTTCTAAAGTTTTATGCCAACATAATAAGCACACTTTTGTAGTCTGTAAATTTATAATAATTGTATGTGCCTAAATAATTTATGAAAAATAAATAGACATTTATTCTAAAGCTGATTTAACTAATAAATATCTTTCTTTATACATCAATAGCCTGTTTATGTCACTGTTTTCTAATTGTGTCCTTTTCCTCATGTTTTTCTATTTTACATATATAGATAAATTTGAAGTGATATATTTTTATATAAAATTTTTATGTGCTACATGTGTTCTTAGTCACTAAGTTATGTCCTACTATTTGAGGCCCCATGTACTGTAGCCCAACAGATTCCACTGTTCATGGGATTTTTTTCAGGAAGTGATACAGGAGTGGGTTTTCATTTCATTTTCAAGGAGATCTTCCTGACTCAGGGATCAAACCCATGTCTTTTGCATCTCCTGCACTGGCAGGCAGTCTTTACCACTGAGCCACCTGGAAAAACTCTTATAAATTATACAGATTTATAAATAACTTTTATATGCACACATCCAGGTTAGTCCATGTCCTGACATGGAACAATGGATTGGTTCAAAATTAGGAAAGGAGTACATCAAGGCTGTATATTGCAACCCTGTTTATTTAACTTATATGCAGAGTACATCAGGCAAAATGCCAGGCTGGATAAAGCACAAGCTGGAATCAAGATTTCTGGGAGAAATATCAATAATCTGAGATATGCAGATAATACCACCCATATGGCAGAAAGTGAAGAGGAACTAAAAAGCCTCTTGATGAAGGTGAAAGAAGAGAGTGAAAAAGCTGGCTGAAAACTCAACATTCAGAAAACTAAGATCATGGCATTCAGTTCCATCACTTCATGGCAAATAGATGGGGAAACAGTGGAAACAGTGCAGACTTTATTTTCTTGGCCTCCAAGATCACTACAGATGGTGATGAAATTAAAAGATTCTTGCTCCTTGGAAAAAAATTTTTGACCAACCTAGACAGCATATTAAAAAGCAGAGACATTACTTTGCCAACAAAGGTACATATGGTTTTTCCAGCAGTCATGTACAGATGTGAGAGCCAGACAGTAAAACAGACTGAGTGCCTAAGAATCAATGCCTTCAAACTGTAGTGCTGGAGAAAACTCTTGAGACAGCAAGGAGATCAAACCAGTCCATCCTAAAGGAAGTCAACACTGAATATTCTTTGGAAGGACTGATGCTGAAGCTAAAGCTCCAATACTTTGGCCACCAGATGCAAAGAGCTGACTCATGGCAAAGACCCTGATGCTGGGAAAGATTGAAGGCAGGAGGAGGTGACAGAGGATGAAATGATTGGATGGCATCACTGACTCAACGTATGTGAGTTTGAGGAAACTCCAGGATATGGTGAAGGACAGGGAAACCCGGCATGATGCAGTCCATGGAATTAAAAAGAATCAGGCATGACTGAGTAACTGAACAATAGCAACAACCTATAATGTGTGTGATTTTATTCCTACTAAGGTGTTGCTACAAATGACAGGAAAGCCTTTATAAAAACACTTTGTTCTTTGTATCACTGAAATGTTTCACATTGGTTTTAGTATAAAATCTTCATTTTATTTCCAAAGCTAGTGTTTGCATGTTTTATATGTATATGCACATCTGTATATATGCATATATGTGTATACTAACTCCCACATACACCCCAATATTTTTGTAAAGAGTGGCTATTTGAGTCTAGTCTCTTTATATTTTGCTTAATCTTCAAGACTATAAGAGCTGAGGGATGCTCATATTACTTTTTTAGAAAATAATTTGGATTATATAATTGGATTATATGGCAAAGAAAATAACACCCTGTTGCTACTGAGACAAAGATAAGGTTTGTGAGTATGTGTTTGTGGGTGTGTGTGCACACACACTCAGTCGTGTCTGACTCTGACCCATGGACTCTAGCCTGCCAGGCTCCTGCGTCCATGAAATTTTCCAGGCAGGAATACTGGAGTGGGTTGCTATTCCTACTCCAGGGAATTTCCCCAACCCAGGGATCAAACCCATGTCTCTTGCATCTCCTACATTGACAGTAAGATTCTTTACCAGTGCACCACCTGAGAAGCCCCATAAGGGTTGTATGGGTTATTTTGCAATTTGTTGTTAACATGAAATCACTTGAATCTTTATTGCATGAAAGGAACTATTCTAAGCATGAATAGATAAACTATCAATAAGTTAAATTATTTGTCTCTAAGCATGGTGAAAGGGACCATCATTTGCAAAGCTAGCTCACACAATCTTTCAGTTCACTCTTATTGAACATCTGTTTCCTAGCAGGTACTATAAGGTCATTAAGGAAATATATCTGATCTCAGTGTTTATATTTTCCATGCAACGTGTCAGGTTCCACTATAATAAAGCAACAATAAATTATTGATAGTGGAAAACATAATTACCCTATAAGCTAGTTTCCGTGTAGATATTTTAAATATATCTATGTATTAAATTTCTGTACTACCCACCTATTTGCCTAGTCACACTTCATTACAGAGGCAATGACTGCTCAGTATTTACCAAAAGGATTCTGCAGGGAGTAACAAAACTAGCCCAATAAAAATGTATAAAAACTTCCAAACCATAATAGGTCAATGGTTCATCTACCTGGGTATGTGATTTCTTAATATTATTGGGGAAAAAGGAAAGACCAGATGGTTTTGGTACAGTCATAAATTATATTTAAAAATCACTTAATTTTCAATATGTGATAGCAAAATCATCTTTTATCCACATAATAATATGCTGAGACAAGTTAAAAATATTTATTATCTATCTAAATACTGAAAATAAAAATAAAAATTTTATTTAAAATATCAACTCTTTCTATAATGCAAATTTAGAAAGATAAAGCATGAACTTCTAACCACTTGTGTTTATTATACACAAATAATTTTGATGCACTTTAAAATTGTGAGAAGATATATAGTTTGCTTAATAAAACCTAAAAATTTGTATTAAAATGGTAGAACATCCTTTGAAGACTCTCTCAAGCTTTATGACTTAGGTGTTGGACAGAAGCTTCTTGAATTTTATTTTTTCTCTTGTAAAAGACACTAACATTTACATATACTTAGAATTTCACAGGTCTGTAGTCCACAAAATCTCAAAGTGATTGTAAACAAAAGCACTGTATATTATACAGTGATATTTAAACATAATTACTTTTTAAACATTTAAACATTTTTAAACATTATATAAAATATTGACATTTTTATTTCATCCATAATACAATTACGTAAATAAAGCAGCTAAAAGTAAATAGTGAGCATCATGTTTTTAAAAGCTAATCTGCCTTTGATCACAGAAGTTACTATTTTCTAAAGCAATAGACATTTGACCTAATTGCAGGTATACCTCAGAGATATACATTCTGTTCCCTACCAACTGCAATAAAGCGAATATAACAAACAGGGAATCACAGACATTTTTTTCTGTTTCCCCATACATATAAAAATTATTTTATGCTCTACTGTATTCTATTAAGTGTGCAGTAGCATTATAGCTATAAAAACAATATGTGTATCTTAATTTTAAAATACCTTATTGCTAAAAAATACTATCGAACTTCTTGCCTTCAGCAAGTTATAATCTTTTTGTCAGTAGATGGTTTGAAATGCTGTTACAATTACCAAAATGTGGCATAGAGGTACAAAGCAAGCAAATACTTTTGGAAAAATGGCACCTACAGGCTTGCTTGAGGCAGGGTTGCGAAAAGCCTTCAGTTTGTAAAAAGCACAGTATCTGTAAAGTGCAATAAAGCAAAGTGGCATAAAACAAGTTATGCCTATAAAGTATGATATTCACAACTTTTGGTCAAGGTATGAGCCACGAAACTGTTGATAAATATTGGGTTGGCCACAATGTTTGAGATTTTCCATAACATTTTACTGAAAAGCCCAAACAAACTTTTTGGCCAACTCAATATATTAGATGAATTCACACTTGGCAAGGCGTCATATAAGAAAAGATACATAAGGTAAGTGAAACTTCATATCAATGAAAAGAACAGATTCATAAGGAATCTATTTTTTAATATCACCCACTGAAAAACAAAGCATGAGAGCGATATGAGCAAAAGACTCAGTCATTTGTATTCTGGTAATTAATTTCAATATTTTTAAAAATTTCTACAAGAAATCCCAGATTCTAACAATTAAGAATGTGGAAAACAGCGAATATTGGCTCCACAGATGTTATCACCTCAGCTATAATTCAGACAGCAAGGAGATGATGACAGGACCGTTGGCCCCACAGTCACGCTGGCCGGGTGCTTCCTGCTAGCAGAAAAAATGGCCGCATGTAGCCACTTCTGTCATAGCCAGTCTCCAAACTCAAGTCTTATGTCAGGGCACATGATTGATGAGTACAAATCACACGTGTGGAATCCTAGTTACAGAGGATCTGGCATTTACCTTTCCTGGATTTGCAATACCCACCAGAAATGGGTGGAGAGAGGTGAAAACCCATCTAATCTATGGACCACAGTTCCCATCTCTGCTTATTCAGTAGGACTCATAGACTTCTTCCTACAGTTAACCTATACAAAAACAGTAATAACATGTTCCAGCTTAAAAATACCACAACCAACCATACTTTATAAAACACTATCACACACTTCTTAAAAGGAGGGACCCAACTTCCCAGTCAGTGCATTCATTTCTGAATAATATTTATGTTCCTTTACTTCAGACAGAGTCCCCTCTTAACAATCCTTAACCTGTGGACCCAATTATAAATTTATGTAGCACATACATAGTATACATGCTCTTGATAGGTCGATTCTATATTACACAATTTCTGTCTTTTTCTCATGTACATGAATACACACACACACTTAAACCTCAGAGAAAGGGAGACAGAAAGAGACATAAGGACAGACAGACAAATGTGGCTATCACTTCCCTATACGTCTTGTTCCTTCATCCTTATGTCAGATTATAGTTCTTATTTATAACTTTCTTTCTCCATTAAAACCACATGTTCCTCCTCTCCTCAGATGTCTTTACTTGACGAGATGAGAAAAAACATTCATTTCTTAAAAATGTGTGGATGTTCCTGCATTACTTTTTGAAATCTTTTACTACTTTTTATTGACTTCCCAGGTGGTGAAGTGGTAAAAAAAAAAAAAAAAAATCCACCTCCCAGTGCAGGAGACACAAGAGATGCAAATTTGGTCGGGAAGCTCCCCTGGAGTAGGAAATGGCAATCCCCTGCAGCATTTTCTTTTTAATTTTTAAATTTATTTTTAATTGGAGGATGATTGCTTTACAATTTTGTGTTGGTTCCTGCTGTACCACAATGTGAATCAGCTATAAGTACTCATGTATCCCCTCTCTCTCTTGAGCCTCCCTTCCACCACCCACCATCCCACTCGGTAAGTCATCACAGCTCCAAGCTGAGCTCCTGGGTCATGCAGCTTCTTTCTGCTAGCTATCTGTTTGACACGTGTGTGTGTGTGTGTGTGTGTGTGTGTGTGTGTGTGTGTGTGTGTGCACGCACCCTTAGTTGCTCAGCGTGTCTGACTCTTTGCTACCCCATGGACTGTAGCCCGCCAGGCTCCTCTGTCCATGGGGATTCACCAAGCAAGAATATTGGAGTGGGTTACCATGCCTTCCTCCAGGGGATCTTCCCAAAAGTGTATATATGATACTCTCTCTATTCGTCCCATCCTCTCCTGCACCCTCTGTCCATAAGTCTGTTTTCTATATCTGAGTCTCTATTCCTGCCCTGCAAATAGGTTCATCAGTACCCTTTTTTCAATGGACAGAGGAGCTTGGTGGTCTATAGTCCATGAGGCTGCAAAGAGTCTGACATGAATCAGTCACATGAACACATGTGTGCGTGCATTCATGCATACACACACACACATATACACGCACACACTACCTTTCATTACTGTATGTGACTGTTAAAGGATGTGATGGTTCCTGGGTTCCAGACATACTTCCTCTGTTGAATCATGCAACAACAGTTTTCTTTCCCTTTGATAAATAGGACTGACTGACAGTCAACAAAATGACATCCCCCCCTTAAAGTTTTCATGATTGATTGTCACTAGATTTAATAGGAAAAGCTATCACTTCCATTCTGCTGCTTGTTCTAAGACTCATGATTATGCAGGAAATAAGACTGATATTGTCACTGTGTCTCCAAGAGACTATACCACTTTCCTAAAAAGCTCGGCTACTTCAAGGTGATCAGGTTTATGATAAGATTGGGACACACCTTCCTGGAACAGGCCTACAACTTAATTTTTTTAGATTAAAAGTGAGTCTGGAAGATGGCAGACAAGTGATATCATGAGATCACCTTCCTACCAACAAATATATCAAAAATATATCTTCATGTCAAACAACAACAATTACAGAATATGTTCTGAACACTGGCAGAAGACCTCAGCCTTCCAAAAAGGCAAGCTAATCTCCACAAAATGAGAAATTGACACAAACTTGTAAAGCAATTTTCCTCTGATTAAAAAATAAATTTTAAAAAGTGAGTCATATTCATGTCCAGTGACAATAAAGCATACAATAAATGCTTTGGCATTTACAATAAATGTTTGGCAGGAAATGCTAGCCAAACCATAACAAGATGGGAAAGCAAACCCACTTAAAGAATAAGCAGCTATTCTGCTAGTAGGAAACAACTGCTTTTTCCATGGTGGAAAAGGCTTAATAAAATTGACATGCCAAAAGGCTGTTAGCTATAGCCTATAACGCTATATTAGGGACTCATCATTTTTTTTCACTTATGCATTTTTTAATTGAAGGGTAATTGCTTTACAGAATTTTGTTGTTTCCTGTCAAACCTCAAGATGAATTAGTCATAGGTATACATATATCCTCTCCCTTTGAAACTCCTTCCAATCTCCCTCCCCATTCCACCCCTCTAGGTTGGTACTGAGCCCCTGCTCTAGTTTCCTGAGCCATACAGCAAATTCCCATTGGCTATCTATTTTACATATGGTAATACAAGTTTCCATGTTAATTTTTCCATACATCTCACCCTCTCCTCCCCTCCCTCCATTGTCCATAAGTTTATCTTCTAAGCCTGTTTCTCCACTGCTCCCCTGTAAATAAATTCTTCAGCACCATTTTTCTAGATTCCTTATATATGCATTAGTATATGATATCATCTTTCTGTTTCTGACTTACTTCATTCTGTATAACAGGCTTTAGGTTCATCCACCTAATTAGAACTGACTCAAATGTGCTCCTTTTTATGGCTGAGTATTATTTCACAGTGTATATGTACCACTGCTTCTTTATCCATTCATCTGTTGATGGACATCTAGGTTGCTTTTATGTTTTAACTATTGTAAATAGTGTTGTAATGAACAATGGGATACATGTGTCCTTTTCAATTTTGGTTTCTTCGGGATATGTGCCTAGGAATGGGATGGCTGAGTCACATGGTGGTTTCATTTCTAGTTTTTTTAAGGAATCTCCATACTGTCTTCCCTAGTGGCTGTATCAATTTACATTCCCACCAACAGTGCAAGAGTGTTCCCTTTTCTCCACACCCTCTCCAGCATTTGTTGTTCATAGACTTTTTGACGATGGCCATTCTGATCAGTGTGATTTGATATCTCATTGTAGTTTTGATTTGCATTTCTCTAATAATGAGTGATGTTGATCATCCTTTCATGTGTTTGTTAGCCATCTGTATGTCTTCTTTGGAGAAATGACTATTTAGGTCATTTTTCCCACTTTCTGATTGGGTTGATTTTATCTGGTATGGAGTTATATGAGTTGCTTGTATATTTTGGAAATCAATCCTCTGTCAGTTATTTCATTTGCTATTACTTTCTCCCATTCTGAGAGTTGTCTTTTCACCTTTTAGTTTCCTTTGCTGTGCAAAAGCTTTTAAGTTTAGTCAGGTCCCATTTGTTTACCTTTGTTTTTATTTCCGTTACTCAAGAAGGTGGGTCATAGAGGATCTTGCTTTATGTCACTGAGTGTTCTTCCTGTTTTCCTCTAAGAGTTTTATAGTTTCTGGTCTTACATTTATGTCTTTAATCCATTTTGAGTTTATCTTTGTGCATGGTGTTAGGAAGCATTCTAATTTCATTCTTTTACATGTAACTGTCCAGTTTTCCCAGCACCATTTGTTGAAGAGGCGATCTTTGCCCCATTGTATATTCTTTCACCCTTTGTCAAAAATAAGGTACCCATAGGTGCATGGGTTTATCTCTGGGCTTTCTATCTTGTCCATTGGTCTATATTTCTATCTTTGTGCCAGTACCATACTGTCTTGATGACTGTAGCTTTGTTGTATCTTCTGACACCAGGAAGGTTGATTCCTCCAGCTCTATTCTTCTTTCTCAAGACTGCTTTGGCTATTGGGGTCTTTTGTGTTTCCATTAGAACTGTGAACAAATTGATAGGGATCACATTGAATCTGTAGATTGCCTTTGGTAGTATAGTCATTTTCACAATATTGATTCTTCCTACCCAGGAACGTGGAATATCTCTCCATCTGTTTATGTCATCTTTGATTTCCTTCATTAGTGTCTTATAATTTTCTGCAGTTCTTTTGTCTCCTTAGGTAAGTTTATTCCTAGATGTTTTATTCTTTTGTTGCAGTGGTGAATGGAATTGATTCCTAATTGCGCTTTCTGATTTTTCATTATTATTATATAGAAATGCAAGTGATTTCTGTGTATTGATTTTGTATCCTGAGACTTTGCTAAATTCACTGATTAGCTCTAGTAATTTATCTTTAGGGTTTTCTAGGTACAGTATCATGTCATCTGCAAACAGAGATTTACTTCTCCTTTTCTAATCTGGATTCCTTTTATGTCTTTTTCTTCTCTCTGTAGCTAGGACTTCCAAAACTATGTTGACTAATAGTGGTGAAAGTGGACACCCTTGTCTTGTTCCTGATCTTAGAGGGAATGCTTTCAGTTCTTCACCATTGAGAATAATGTTTGCTGTAGACTTATTATATATGGCTTTTACTATGTTGAGGTAGGTTCTTTCTATGCTCATTTTTTGAAGAGCTGAATTTTGTCAAAGGCTTTTTCTGCATCTATTGAGATTATCATATGGCTTTTATCTTTCAATTTGTTAATATGTTGTATCACATTGATTGATTTGCATATATTAAAGAACCCTTGTATATTGAGGAACGCTTGCATCCCTTGCTGCTTTTAATATTCTTTGTGTTTAATCTTTGTTAATTTAATTAGTATGTATTTTGGTATGTTTCTCCTTGGGTTTGTCCTATATGGGACTCTTTGTGCCTCTTGAACTTAATTGACTATTTCCATTTCCATCTTGGGGAAATTTTCAACTATAATATCTTCAAAAATTTTCTCATACCCTTTCTTTTTCTCTTCTTCTTCTGGGACCCCTGTAATTCAAATATTGGTGCATTTGATATTGTCCCAGAGGTTTCTAAGACTATCCTCAGTTCTTTTCATTCTTTTTATTTTATTCTCATCTTCAGAATTTATTTCCACCATTTTATCTTCCAGCCTACTGTTTCATTTTTCTGCTTCAGACATTCTGCTATTGATTCCTTCTAGAGTATTTTTAATTTCAATAATTGTGATGTTTGTCTCTGTATGTTTATTCTTCAATTCTTCTAGGTATTTGTTAATTGATTTTTGCATTCTCCATTCTGTTTCCAAGCTTTTTGATCATCTTTACTATCATTATTCTGAATTCTTTTTCAGGTAGTTTGCCTTTATTTGTTTGGACTTCTGTGTTTCTAGTTTGTTCCTTAATTTGTGCAGTATTTCTCTGCCATTTCATTATTATTTTAAACTTACTGTGTTTGATAATCTCCTTTTCCAAGGCTTTAAGTTTGTATTCTTTCTTCCTTTTGGTTTTTGCCCTCCTAAGGTTCATGTAGTGGTTTGTATAAGCTTCATATAGGGTGAGATTTGTGCTGAGAATTTTTTGCCCTTTAATGGGCAAGACTGAGTGAGGTGGTAACCTTGTCTGCTGATGTTTGGGTTTGTATTTTTGTTGTTTCTTGTTTGAATGAGACGTCCTGCACAGGGTGCTACTGGTGGTTGGGTGACGCTGGCTCTTGTATTCGAGTGGTTTTCTTTGTGGGAGTTCTCACTATTTGATACTCCCTAGGGTTAGTTCTCTGGTAGTCCATAGCCTTGGAGTCAGTGCTTCCACTCCAAATGCTCAGGGCTTGATCTCTCAAGGTGGTGGCAGCATCTGTGGTCCCGTGTCCCGAAGCCCCTACAGGGAGGCATGCTGGGTGGAAGGAGATGCTGGTGGCTCTGGCAATGGTTCATGCCATGTTAACTTACAGTGTACTTGTCTCTAAAAAGTCCTATGAAATTATGCTAAGATGGGCAATTTCAAACTCCTTCCATCCTGACAGCATCTTCCTCTCTCAGTCCTCCACACAGGACTGTGAGACTCATCATTTTTCTCTGGAAGATTTTGCTTAGCAACTCATCAGTCTGATTAAGCTTGCTAAGGTAAAAATCTGCATTTTTAAACATATACATTGCATCCGTCTCTAACATCATGGCCTTTTAGATCATAAGCCCACCCTTAGAAGCAATGCAGAAAGAAGCTAACTCATCCTCCACATAGATGACTTTTCTATGTCATTACTGAGCACCATTGCTACAGTGTGAGCTCTTTCATGAGCATTCACATGAAAAAGAAAGAAACTAAACTCTGGCAAAAATTCATCCTTGTAACTCTTCTCACGAGTTCTCCAATCATGTTCTTTCTAATTCTTTGACCATCTGGTCAGCCCGTCAGGCTAATGATGTAGAATTATATCTTGTGTCTTATCCCCTTCCAGGGAGCGTAGATAATCACAATTTTGAGTTGTGTCACTGAGTACTCCCCTCCCAGCTGCCTTTGGGTGATAATTCCGAGAGGCACAATACTGCTTTATTAAACACAAGCAGCTGTCAACATGTTATAAAGAAAAACAACAACAAAGGGGTTAACTTGCCAAAATGAACATCCTGTGAGGCCACAGGTGTGGGATAAGAGAGTCAGCATTTTAGCAGAAAACCTGTTCATACAGCTGCTCATGCTTCTAGGACTGACTTGAGTTCAGTATACTTTGTGCATGTCCTCTGATGAGGGTGAAACTTTTGGTATAGCATACAAGAGACTACAAGTGTTCGACCTTCCAAGATCATTATTTCACTGGGACACAACAAAGTCCCAAACAAAGTCTTGATTTTCCAGATCTCAAACCTGAAGAAACATGGCTTATAACCATTTCTGGTATCAAAAATTATCAAGCAGATCTCAGTTGCAATTGACAAAAATGTCTCAAACTCTTTTAAGGAGAATAAACTACTTTCAACACTGTTAAAACAATGAAAGAACATGTCCTAATCTCTGCCTCATCCTAGGAATGGCTCCTAGAATAATATGGCTGAACTGCACTGACAAGGAAAATGATTTCTTTATTAAAATCAGGAATCTGGACATCATCAAAATACTATCATAAGATTGAGCTCGGGAACAGGGCGGCTGTGCTGAAAAGATCAGAAAGTTACTGATAGAGCTGTCAGCTCTAGTTTATCAAAAGATCTCAATTAGCAAAATGAATCACACAAACTAACGGCTGTTGCCCCACTTAACTCACTTTAATATTAAGTGAGTTGAGAAATACCAACAACCTCAGATATGCAGATACAATCACCCTAATGGTAGAAAGCAAAGAGGAAAGATCAAACCAGTCCATCCTAAAATCAACCCTGAATATTCATTGGAAGGACTGATGCTGAAGCTTCAATACTTTGGTCACCTGATGCAAAGAGCTGACTCACTGGAAAAGACCCTGATCTGGGAAAGATTGAGGGCAAGAGGAGAAGGGGGTGACAGAGGATGAGATGGTTGAATGGAGTCACTTACTCAAAGGACATGCTGTGCGCTTAGTCGCTCAGTCATGTCCAATCTTTTGTGACCCCATGGACTGTAGCCTGCCAGATTCCTCTGCCCATTGGGATTCTCTAGGCAAGAATATTGGAGTAGTTTGCCATACACTTTTCCCAAGGGAATCTTCCCCACCCAGGAATCAAACCCAGGTCTCCTTCTTTACCATCTGAGCCACCAGGGAAAAGTATGTTTGGGCAAATTCAGGGAGATGGTGAGGAGAGGGAAGTTTTGCATACTGCAGTCCATTGGGTTGCAAAGAGTCAGGCATGACTAAGTGACTGAAGAACAACCACCACTTAACTTGGCATCAAAATCAAGTATGTGAGTACATTTTACTGATGGAACCCAAATTTAAACTGGAATCTTTCCTGAAATCTTGGGAAATAGTCTTTATTTTGTTAGTCTCTACACTAAAAACACCAAGAAAGTGAAGGTGAAAGTCGCTCAGTTGTGTCTGCCTCTTTGTGACTCCATGGACTATACAGTCCATGGAATTCTCCAGGCCAGAATACTGGAGTGGGTAGCCTTTCCCTTCTCCATTGGATCTTCCTGATCCAGGAACTGAACCAGGGTCTCTTGCATTGCAGGTAGATTCTTTACTAACTGAGCTATGAGGGAAGCCAAAAAAATATCATGTGGTGGTGGTAGTTAAGCTGCTAAGTCCGACTCTTTGCGACCCCATGGACTGTAGCCCACCAGGCTCCTGTGTCCATGGGATTTTCCAGGCAAGAATACTGGAGTGGATTGCCATTTCCTTCTCCAAGGGATCTTCCTGATCCAGGAATCGAACCCGAGTCTCCTGCATTGCAGGCAGATTCTTTAAGAAGATATTGTAAAATATCTTGATTAAGACAGACTTCTGAACCTACAGCAATAAATGGCAAGCTGAAGACATGATCCTGTCATTCACAGAGAAGAGAGATCCTCAGAATGGGATGATTGAGAGAG
>ML662441.1:9780134-9858122 GCA_007570785.1 Antilocapra americana
TATATATATATATATATATATATAATCAATCATTTAGACAAGGCAAATTTTTTTTAAGTATCTAACTTATTTTAACATATTCTAGCATTTGGGGAACATCTGCTAAAAAGAAGAGTTCTGGGATTTGGAGATTTTCTATTCTTTACAACAGATTTGTTTTAGCCTGTGAAAAAAGATTACAGAGTAGGCATGTGTGTTAGTAAGAAAATGTTAAATTTATTAAGATTCAGTAAGAGTAGCATAAACATTAGACTAAAAATGTATAAAAAATACTACAAGGAAGAAAAACAGGAAATAAAGTATTATTAGGCCTCAGAAAATGAAGCAGTTGCCTGGAGCTAAGGAGAAAAATGCGTCTAGACACAAGGGACAAGCTTTATGAAATAACTAACTTGAAATACAAAAATGTTGTGCCAAAACACACATTTAGGAACACAGTAGTGAAAATATTGCAGCAAATGCTGTGAAAGGCTTCAAAAGTTAGGACACCCTATATCCTTATTTCTTTTTATTTTCTAATCTCCAACTCTTAGTGCTCTGTCTGTGAAATATTTTATAGCAATTAATCATGCAACATTTTATTTCTAAGGGAGAACAAGAAGAAAAAAAGGAACAAAACAAGCTGCCAGAATCATATGTTCCCAGTTCACAAAAAATATCAGGGCCAGCATGTCATTAATCAGGTGATCTAAATCTTAGCCTATTTTAATTCTTAGAAATAGGGAAAGAAGCAACCAGAGAAATTGAGAAAAATAAATGACGAACATGGAGAGGAAAGGGAAGTGGAGGGGACGAAGGACCAGGAGCAGAGAGAAAAGGGAATATAGGAGGATAAATGGACAGAAGAAAGAAGGAAAGATAGAGATGTCATGGAAGAAAAAGTGAAGGAGAAAGTGAGATGGGGGAACAGAAGGTAGAGGAGAAGGAGGAAGGAGACAGGAGAATTAGAAGAAGAAACAATATTAACAATAGCTCCAAAATTTTAAAAATCAGCTGTATTCTTCCTTTTCTTTTCAGTGGCTAAATATCCCCGCTATGCAACAAAAAGGCTATTTGTGCGTCCTGAACTCAATTGCCTCTGATCACGTTTTTTGTTGTTGTTTAGTCTCAGTTGTGTCTGACTCTTTGTGACTCCATAGCCTGTAGCCTACCAGGCTCTTCCGTTCATGGGATTTTCTAGATAAGAATACTAAAGTGGGTTACTATTTCCTTCTCCAAGGGGATCTTCCTGACTCAGGCATCAAACCCATGTCTCTTGCAACAGCAGGTGGATTCTTTACTGCTGATCCACTAGGGACGTCTAGATCATGTTTTAGTGTACGCTGAAATCTTTGTAGTTGGGAAGACTTTTTGAAAATATGGTACGTGCAGATGTGTGTATGTATGAGTCACAGAGAGACTGACTCAAATTAATAAAACAATTTAATTTTGCATTAGGAAATTATCTTTTTATATTCGTAACTGGAGGCTACCATTTTAAAGCTGAAAAGAATTAACTGTGTTATACCTCATAGAATTGTTAATCAATATTTATCAAGGCATTAACCATACACTTAAAAGAGCTAAAATTTATCATTTGATTCCCAGAAAAGAGATTAATTGGTTAAAGTCAGAATGAAGTAGCCTCTAGTCACTAATGTAACCAGGTCTTTCTTTATAATTATCCCTTAAACAAAATGTCTCACCTTTGCAGGAGACTGCCCTGTCTCACACAAACCCCACCATCTCATTTTACTTGTGAAAATAAAAATATACTAGTGTGACAGAAATGAGAGTAATTCTGACTTTTAATATGTTTCTATATATAATCATCCAGACAGGCTATTATTCTAAGGCATTTGCCGGTTTATTTTGTTCTTTCTGCTTTCCTACTCTGATCTGATGAATTGGAGAAGAATAATAAAAGTAAGGCTGTTGATTCAAGACTCTGAACCATAGAACTGGCTGTCAATCATACAGTGAATCTGGTCTTTATCTAATCATTGTCATTCAAGTTTCAGATGTATAAAATATTGTACATAAAGAAAACCAATGATTACTATGATTATTTTAAATGACAAAGTATTACATTTTGACTCTGTGTAGATATGAAAGTGTCTTAAATTGAGTGTTCATCCCAGCAGTTAAGGCTAAAATGATCTATAACCTGATATTCTGTTGCTTTTACCTGTAAGAGAGAGAAACAGTTGAAAAGTGAGAACACTTGATATGTAAATTTTGACACTAATTTTTTTATATATAAATTTTGACACTAATTTTTGAAATAAACAAACATGGGATTGTTTCTTTGCTCTCTTTCAGATATGTTTAAAAAAAGAAGTTAGTGATTTATTTTGCTCCCACATAAATATGGGTTCAGAGGAAAGTCATCTAAGGCTTGTGTGTACAAGCATCACAATATCTCCAGTTCACTGCTCCATCATTCCTGGCACCTACCTCTCATCCTCTTGGTTTAGGGAAGCACCTGCATATAAAAGGGAGTAAAATAAAGAAAAAAGAATAACAGGAGTAGATGCTTCCTCTTTTTTTTTTTTTCTTTCTTTCTTAAAGGTTTCTGGAAACTGTCATGAGACACTTCCAGTTACTTTACATTAACCAAAAGTTTGATATGTACCGACACTCAATTGGAAAGAAATGTGAGAAATGTGGCCACCATTCTGGATAGCCATGTGCCTAGCAGCTGCATCACACTGGAAGAGGAAAAACATATTAAAGACATCTACATTTCCCTGTCATATTTTCTCTTCATTTTCTTTTCCTTCTAAAGTAACATTCCTTTTATTTCTTCATTTCCCAAATGTGATCTTTAACTTTCTAATTCTAGAGTCTCTGCGAACAGAAGAAATAGGAAAGCCTTCGGCATTTTATGAAACTCTTAAAGATTAGTATTTTATGTGGTAGACTTTTTAAGTGATAATATTGCCTATAATTTTCCTGAGTATATACTTATTTTTTTATCAGTTGTAAGAATGAGATCAAATCCAACTCTTGTAAAGTGACTTAAATTTTGTTGCCTTTCAACATGTAATCTTAGCACATATTCTTATATATCACAATGCAATTTATTACAAAAGCACTTTGGTGACATGAGGTTTTATTTGGTATACTGTATTGCTCAAAACTACTCTTTCCTATCTTGGTAAGGTATTATTACTTTCCTGTTGCACAAACATCAAGTTTGGTTAGGTGAATTGCTTCATGAAAAAAAAGTTATTGGAAGTGACATGTCACTTCTGAGCAGAAATCTTAGAAATTAACACGTGATTCACCTGTTCTGTTTTTATTCTGCATGATCACCACCATTGCCAGATAGGGGTGGGATCCTGAGCAAAGACAATGTGGAGCAGAACTGCATTTGACCTGGGAGCATAAAGGACAGTTTTTGTTTGTTTGTTTTTACTGTACCATCACCTTGCCTATTCTAACTTTAAAAATCATTATTTCTAAATTTCAGGATTTCTCAAGCCCACTAGTCTTACCAACCAACCGAAACCTTGCTTTTCATTGAAAACTTTGAATTCAATTCAATTTTGAATTCAAAATGCTTTCTGCAACACAGAAAGCAATATATAACTTTAAAAAATGATCAAACTTCTTTGAAACTCAAAACTCTTATAAGAGTTTTCTCTTCTGCCCAAAAACCAGGTTCCCTGACCTAAATATGTCAGTTCTTCCCTGTGACTTAGGTCTCATGACAAATGTACTTGGCCCAAGTCTCTTAAAAGAATCTTCCTTCTGGAGGGGGAGCATATGTATACCCATGGCGGATTCATGTCAATGTATGGCAAAACCAACACAATAAAGTAAAGAAAACTAAAAAAAAAAAAAAAAAAAAGAACCATCCTTCTATCTTAATCTCAATTCCATAACTATTTGCTTCATGTCATCAACCAACAACATTCTGTTTAATTTGTGGTTTGGTTATTTTATGTCTCTTCTCACTCTAAGCAGAGGAAAAATGACATTTATTGCCTGGAATGAAGTGGATAAGTCATAAATGTTTGTTGAGTAAATGGTTAAGATGAGATACAACACAATTTGCATGAGATGAATCTGACAAGAAACTCCTACTATTAATTCAGAAGAAAAATAATGGATATCAAAGTAATTTCTTGCTTTTCAGAGTAAAACTTAAAGATTATCACTTGGATAAATCTATTAACATTTTCTCCAACTATATCACCATCCATAAATGTTCAAATAAGATTAAAGTAGATGATAATTTCACCATGCTATAGCAATTTAAAATTCATGTTTCTGATGCTGAGGAACATATCAGTTAGAGAGAACTGTGATCAAATTCAGCAGTAAAAATTTGTATGAGCTAACCATTCATTGTTCTGGTTAATGGAGGCAGTTTATACAGATATATCAATTAGGAAATCCTCATTTACTCTCAGAATCCTGAGATTCTACATTTGGTCTCTCACTATTCAATTAAAAACATCCTCTTTTCGATGTATAATGAAAGGGGAGGATTCAAATTCAGCTGACCACAGGTAGGCTGGGTTTCAAAGAACAACCTCTTCGTTGATCCAAACAACGACAATTTAAACTACAGTTGTTTAATAATGGGGCTTCTGTGTTTTATGAAAATGACTTTAAAAGAAAATCTTATTTTTCTTAGAGGGTCCATATAAAACCATTTTAGATCATACAAAATTTTTATATAATGGGAAAATATATTTCATAAAATTAGATACAGCATCCTGGAGAGAATGCTTGCATATAATTTTTTTCTTCACTGAGAATAACATGATTTTTATATAATTAGCAGCTACAAATGTTAACTGATTTACTAATACTGACATTTTCAATTCTGTTGCTAATTTTCTACTAGCCATATTTCTCCTTCCTCAGCTAAACTAACTGATCCAATAAAATACATGCAAGACATTTACAGCTAAAACTATAAAACATGTCACATATTCTATAGAGGTGACACAATATCAGTCAAAATCTCAACAGGCTTTTTGTTATTAACAGTGGTTATCTAATTCAACATATGTGTGGAAAACTGAAGGATCCTAAAACAGGAAAAGTAATCCTGGAATGTGAAGTCAAGTGGGTCTTAGGAAGCATCACTACGAACAAAGCTAGTGGAGGTGATGGAATTACAGTGGAGCTATTTCAAATCCTAAGAAATGATGCTGCGAAAATGCTGCAAATGGCAGCAAATTTGGAAAACTCAGCAATGGCCATAGGACTGGAAAAGGTCAGATTCCAATCCGAAAGAAAAGCAATGCCAAAGAGTGCTCAAACTACCCCACAGTTGCACTCATCTCACATGCTAGTAAAGTAATGCTCAAAATTCTCCAAGCCAGGCTTCAGCAATACATGAACCGTGAACTTCCAGATGTTCAAGCTGGTTTTAGAAAAGGCAGAGGAACCAGAGATCAGATTGACAACATTCGCTGGATCATCAAAATAGCAAGAGAGTTCCAGAAAAATATCTATTTCTGCTTTATTGACTATGCCAAAGCCTTTGACTGTGTGGATCACAATATACTGTGGAAAATTCTTAAAGAGATAGGATTATAAGACCACCGGACCTTTCTCTTGAGAAACCTGTATGTAAGTCAGGAAGCAACAGTTAAAATTGGACATGGAACAACAGACTCGTTCCAAATAGGAAAAGGAGTGTGTCAAGGCTGTATATTGTCACCCTGTTTATTTAACTTATATGCAGAGTACATCATGTGAAACACTGGGCTGGAGGGAACACAAACTGGAATCAAGTTTTCCTGGAGAAATATCAATAACATCTGATATGCAGACGACACCACCCTTATGGCAGAAAGTGAAGAAGAACTAAAGAGCCTCTTGATGAAAGTGAAAGAGGGGAGTGAAAAGTGGGCTTAAAGCTCAACATTCAGAAAACTAAGATCATGGCATCCAGCCCCATCACTTCATGGGAAATAGATGGGGAAACAGTGGAAACAGTGGCTCACTTTTTCTGGGCTCCAAAAGCATTGCAGATAGTGATTGCAGCCATGAAATTAAAAGACACCTACTCCTTGGAAGGAAAGTTATGAACAACCTAGACAGCATATTAAAAAGCAGAGATATTACTTTGTCAACAAAGGTCTGTCTAGCCAAGGCTATGGTTTTTCCGGTAGTCATGTATGGATGTGAGAGTTGGACTATAAAGAAAGCTGAGCACTGAAGAATTGATGCTTTTTGAACTGTGATGTTGGAGAAAACTCCTGAAAGTCCCTTGGACTGCAAGGAGATCCAACCAGTCCATCCTAAAGGAGATCAGTCCTGGGTGTTCACCGGAAGAACTGATGTTGAAGCTGAAACTCCAATATTTTGGCCACCTGATGTGAAGAGTTGATTCATTTGAAAAGACCCTGATGTTGGGAAAGATTAAAGGCAGGAGAAGAAGGGGACAACAGAGGATGAGATGGTTGGATGACATCACCAACTCAGTGGACATGAGTTTGCGTAAAGTCTGCTAGTTAGTGATGGACAGAGAGGCCTGGCGTGCTGCAGTTCATGGGGTCTAACAGAGTCGGACATGACTGAGCAACTGAACTGTACTGAACTGAACTTTTCAAAGAAGAACAAGGTTGTATAATTGCCTTTATCAGATTTCAATGCTGATTACAAAGTTATACTCATTATGACACTGTGGCATTGGCATAAAATTAGACAAAACAACAATGGAACAGAAAATCCAGAAATAGCATTATTATTTCCAGTGTTCATTATTTTTCAAACCAAAGTCCCAAACAAATTCAATGCAAGGAAATATACTATATTTTCAGCAGACAATACAACACACTAGAATAAATTTATAGGGAAAAAAATGAACTTCAACCATACCTCTACCATACAATAATTATCTCGCAATGGACTGTTGACAAGAAATAAAGCTAAAGCTGCAGACCTTCTAAGAAAAACATATTTGAGGACTTGGGTTTAGCAAAGGTAACTTAGAGGAGATGTGAAATGTACTAACTGTTAAAAGTAACTGATAAACAGAACTTCATCAAAATTAAACGCTTTAGCTCATGAAAAGACAGTAGATAAGAAATAAAAAGGGAAAGATCAGACAGGAAGATATTTTGGTATAGCTACTTAATGAATGGTATTGAGAATATATAACATAGTTTAACAAGTTTGAAATAATTAAAAGACACTTGGCACATAAAAATTGAGCAAGGGAGAGAAGATGAAAAACTTATAAAATAAGATATATGAATGACCAATAAACATGTTTAAATATTTTAACAGCAGTAGTGTTTAATTCAGTGCAGACAATTCTGAGAGTTAAAAGCTCCAGGGTACGTAATCACAGGGCCCCACAATATTGTGAGTTTTCATTCCAGGAGCCTGAGCAGTAATTCCAGTAATTCCCTCCTTATCATCATTAGTATTCATGAGTATCCAAATTAAAACTAGCAGTTTAGAAAAACTGGAAATGATTAACATTGAAAGGAAAGCACCAATAATTTATTAAAATATGGAAATACTGTAGTGTCCCTACTTTTCTAGGAACATAAGATCGTTCAGTTATTTACAAAGATAGTGTAGTTTCTTTTTTTAATATATATATATTTTTATTTTCCTTACATTATTGTGTTGGTTTAGTTTCTTATAAAGCTAACCATGCAGCTTCTTCATGACTTGGAAATTTCATTTCCAGGTATTTTATTGTAGAGAAATTAAGACCTATATCCACAAAAAGGTATATTCACAATGTCCATAACATGAACTTAGCACTGAAAATTAACAAAATAACTAAATCAAATAGCAAGATAAATAACCAATTTTCCTCAACATGGGGAAGAACAAACACACTATACAGTATTCTTGCAATGATATAGCATTTTTAAAAGAACAAAATACTAGCATGTAGAGCAACATGGATGAATCTCAAACACATTATATTGAATGAAGGAAGCCAAATACACCACCCCCCCAAAATCAAAAGCTACCTTGGGACTCCATTACATGAATATCAATAATGAGTGAAATTAACTTATGGTGATTAAAATAAAAAAGTTGCAGATGGGTGGGGGGGAAAGCTAGGGAGTTTGGGGCTGACATACACACACTGCCATATTTTAAATGGATAACAAACAAGGACCTACTGTATAATGCAGAGAGCTCTGCTCAGTATTATGTAGCAACCTAAATGGTAAAAGAATTTGAAAAAGTATAGATACATATATAAGTAAATCACTTTGCTGTACACCTGCAGAACATTGTTAATCAACTATACTCCAATATAAAATAAAAAATTAAAAACAAGTCATTTCTTGTACGAATTGAAATTGACTGAATGGGGGCATAAAAATTTTCTAGAATGACAGAAATCTTTCCTAGTTTTACTGTGTTGTTGGTTACTTGGTACATTTTTATGTCGGTATAATCAAGTTTAAGGGACGTCTAGTTCCACATAAGGAGGTTAGAAATCACCACTCTGTCCTGAGAAGTGAAAAACTGGACACACTGAAAAAAACAACCCATCTTAAATCCATAAGAGAAGTGAGGTCAGAGCACAAACTTAATAAACGTTGTGAGTGTGTTGACTGCTCCACTGACTGACTATTCCCTGTCTCTTGCCCTCTGCTAGGGCTTTCCCGTGTCCACTGAGACACAACAATACTGAAAGTAGGCCAGTTAACAACTCTCAAGTGGTCTCGAAGTGTTTGAGTGGAAGGAGTATTGCATGTCTCTCATTTCAAATCAAAAACTTAGTGAGGTAGGCAGGTCAAAAGTGAAGATCAGCCGAAAGGTAGGCCTCTTACACCAAACAGTTAGCCATGATGTGAATGTAAAGGAAAAGCTCCTGAAGGAAATTTAAAGTGCTACTCTGGAGAACACACAAATGATAAGAAAGTGAAAGAGCTTTACTGCTGATAATGAAAGTTTTAGTGGTCTGTATAGACAGTCCAACTAGCTACAACATTCCTTTAAGCCATAGGCTATCCAGAGCAGGGCCCTAACTCTCTCTAATTCTATGAAGTCTAAGAGAGGTGATGAAGGAGCAGCAGTGTAGGCTAGCAGAGGCTGGTTCATATGTTTTAAGGAAGAAGCCATTTCCATAACATAGATTTTGAAAGTGTCCTACTGTGAGTAAAAAATTATTAATATTAAACAACACTGTGTGTTACAGAGAAGTCATTCCGAGGGAGTCAACCAATATGGAAAACTTCACTCTTGTTTAATTTTAAGATATTGCCACAGTCACTCCAACATTTAGCAACCAACACCCTGATCAGTCAGCAGTCATCAATTTTGAGTCAAGACCCTCCACGAGCAAAAGTATTGTAATTGGTATAAATTGTGAATGTTTAGTTGTGATGGTCAGCAATTTTGGAAATCAATTATTTTTCAATTAAGATATGTACACATTTTTAGACATGAAATATTGCACACTTCAGAGACTACAGTGTAGTTTTGATTTTTTTAATTGATTTCTTTGTTTTTGACTGTACTGCACGTGGGCTTTCTCTAACTGTGGTGAACTGGGGCTACTCTCTAGCTGTGGTGCACAGGGCTCTGATTCCGGTGGCTTCTCTTCTTGCAGAACACTGGCTGCAGGGCTTGCAGGCCTCAGTAGCCTCAGCTCCTGGACTCTAGGGCACAAGCTCAATTGTGGTACAGGGGTTTAGTTTTTCCATGGCACGGGGGATCTTCCAGGATTAGGGATTTAACTCTCTGATGTCTCCTGCATTCGCAGATGAATTCTTTACAAGACCTTCTAGAACTAACACCCAAATTAGATGTCCTTTTCATTATAGGGGACTAGAATGCAAAAGTAGGAAGTCAAGA
The DNA here is from genome assembly GCA_007570785.1 of Antilocapra americana. Classification (NCBI taxonomy): domain Eukaryota; kingdom Metazoa; phylum Chordata; class Mammalia; order Artiodactyla; family Antilocapridae; genus Antilocapra; species Antilocapra americana. Next base: position 9,789,921 of record ML662441.1, read on the forward strand.
AACACCTGGAGTAAAAGGCAAATTTGGACTTGGAGTACAGAATGAAGCAGGGCAAAGGCTAATAGAGTTTTGCCAAGAGAACACACTGGTCATAGCAAACACCCTCTTCCAACAACACAGGAGAAGACTCTACACATGGACATCACCAGATGGTCAACACTGAAATCAGACTGATTATATTCTTTGTAGCCAAAGATGGAGAAGCTCTATACAGTCAGCAAATACAAGACCAGGAGCTGACTGTGGCTCAGATCATAAACTTGTTATTGTCAAATTCAGATTGAAATTGAAGAAAGTGGAGAAAACCACTAGACCATTCAGGTATGACCTAAATCAAATCCCTTTTGACTATACAGTGGAAGTGAGAAATAGATTTAAGAGACTAGATCTGAGAGACAGGGTGCCTGATGAACTATGAACGGAGGTTCATGACATTGTACAGGAGACAGTAATCAAGACCATCCCCAAGAAAAAGAAATGCAGAAAGGCAAAGTGGCTGTCTGAGGAGCCCTTACAAATAGCTGTGAAATGAAGGGAAGCGAAAAGTAAAGGAGAAAAGGAAACATATACCCATTTGAATACAGAGTTTCAAAGAATAGCAAGGAGAGATAAGAAAGCCTTCCACAGGGATGAATGCAAAGAAATAGAGAAAAGCAATAGAATGGGAAAGATTAGAGATCTCTTCAAGAAAATTAGAGATACCAATGGAACATTTCATGCAAAGATGGGCTCAATAAAGGACAGAAATGTTAGGAACCTAACAGAAGCAGAAGATATTTAGAAGAGGTGGCAAGAATACACAGAAGAACTGTACAAAAACGATCTTCACGACCCAGATAATCACAATGGTGTGATCACAAACCTAGAGCAAGACACCCTGGAATGTAAGTCAAGTGGGGCTTAGAAAGCATCACTACAAACAAAGCTAGTGGAGGTGATGGAATTCCAGTTGAGCTATTTCAAATCCTAAAAGTTGATGCTGTGACAGTGCTGTACTCAATATGCCAGCAAATTTGGAAAACTCAGCAGTGGCCACAGGCTGGGAAAGGTCAGTTTTCATTCCTATCCCAAAGAAAGGCAATGCCAAAGAATGCTCAAACTACTGAAAGGTTGTTGCAAAACCACAAAAAGACGCCAGGATTCTTGGCCTCTGGAGAAGAATTCAATCAGGGGCCAGAGATGAGGCTTGATCGCTCAGAGCTTTTGTATAATAAAGTTTTATTAAAGTATAAAGGAGATAGATAAAGCTTCTGACATAGGCATCAGAAGAGGGCAGAAAGAGTACCCCCCTGCCAGTCTTCAGATAGATGTTACAGAGTCACTAACAGTTTGCTAATGAAAGAAAGGAATGTCTCAAAACTCAGAATGGCACCAGGCCCTTCATCCATAAGATGTATTTTGGGATAATCTTGGCACCAGATGGGTCATCTTGGGCCATAAAATGATTGACTTGAATCTTGTAAAAGGGCAGATTACCATACAGATAGTTTCATTTACATAGATTAGGGGAACAATGTCTGAGTATAACATACTGGTTTGTCAAGCAGGTTCTGAGCCATTTGGCAGAACTGACTTGAAGACAGAGTCTGGAGTAAATGCATAGTACATTAGCATAGCTTAAGACAAATATTTCCATAAGAAGAATGCAGTGATTAACTCAAGGCTTGAGAATAGTTAATTTCAGGTGAAACCAGGTGTCATTATGGCAACACAGTGTTTTAAGAGAAATCTTTTTTAAATTTGCATAGAGAAGGGAAAAATTATCAGTAGTTTGTTTCCTCCTGCCACTTAAGAGAGAGAGAAAAATGTCTGACACTTGCAGCCTGTTTCCTCCATCTGGAGACCCCTGGCCTTCCTGCCCGTTACCCTCTCATTCTCCCCTCTCATTTTAGGAGAATTACGTTGCCTAGGAAAAAGGGCGTCGTTTTCATGCCATAACTGCTTCCAAGCTGACAAGAGGCGCTGTCCCTAAATTGGTGAGGCAACATACTCTCCTAACCCTCATACTGAGGATTTCTGATCCAGGGGCCGGAACTGTCCCTCCTTTTAGAGGGCAGTTAAAACCTCACTAAAGCTATGAGTAGTACTTTACGCCAACTGTCCTGCATCTCTTGAGTTAACTTACACAGATGTCTTTTGATAATGACATTAGCTTTTCAACCTTTTCTGAGGATTGGGGTAAGTGTAAGTGATATTCTATCCCTGGAGCTTTAGACACTCCCTGAGTTACAACAGCTTTAAAGGTGGAGCTATTGTCACTCTGAAGGCTCCGTGGCAGCCCAAACTTGGGTACAATTTCGTGGATTAAAATCTTTATGATCTCCTTAACCTGTTCACTAGACAGGGAAAAGCCTCAACCCATCCAATAAAAGTATCCCCCCAAACTTGTAAGCAAGAATATCCATTAACTTTTGGCATATGAGTAAAATCAATTTCCCAGTCCTCTCCAGGGTACTTTCCACTTCGTTGTAATCCAGATTTTGCTAGCTTTTCAGTTTGGGGGTTATTTTTCTGACAAATCTCACACCCTTTGATAAAGTTCTTTAAATTTTTCATTACAGTTTTGCCTTCAAACAAATGAGAAGCCATCTGGTAAGTACTCTCTGCACTCAAATGAAAACTCTGGTGTAAACCCTTAAGAATTTTCCACTGAGCATTTTCAGAAATTATTAATCGTCCATCCTCGGACTTTAACCATCCTTTATCAGTAATCTTTGCTCCTCTTTTCTCATATCTTCCTAATTCTTCCTCAGTATATTGTGGACCTGTCCAGATCAAAGGTGTCTCTAGTGAAGGAGTTTCATGAAGTACCACTTTTCTTGCTTGACAGTCAGCCAACTGATTACCTTCAACTACTTTACTTTCATCCCTGCTGTGCCCTTTGCAACATAACAGCTATTTCTTTAGGACAATATATAACAGTTAAACGTCTCTCAATCTCTCTGAAATGCTTAATAGATTCTCCTGTTGCTGTTTTAAATTGTCTTTTTTTCCATATTGCAGCATGAGCATGTAAAGTCAAATAAGCATACTTAGAATCAGTGTAGATATTTACCCGCTGCCCTTTGCTTAACTCTAGAGCTCGGGTCAGAGCCACAAGCTCCTCTAACTGAGCACTGGTTCCCTGGGGAAGAGATTTTGCTTCTCAAATCTGTTCAGCAGTCACCACAGCATAACCTGCTTTATATTTTCCATCCCAAACAAAAGAACTGCCATCTGTAAATATTTCCATGTCAAGGTTGTCTAATGGATATCCATTAGATCTTCCCGAGCTGCATAGTTTAAAGTTAGGAATTGGGAACAATCGTGATCAGGTGTTTCATTTTCCTTCTCAGGAAGGAAAGTGGCAGGATTTAAATTTTCGCAAACTTTAAGCTTAGTTACTGGTCCTTCTAACAACAGTGACTGATATTTAAGAAGCCTACTGTCCGTCATCCAAATATTAACCTTAGAATTTAAGATTCCAGTCACATCATGAGAAGTCAGTACAGTAAGGTTTTGTCCATTAATTAATTTTAAAGCTTCAGGTGCTCCAATTTTAAAGCCACTGCTCCAATTACTCTTAGACAGTGGGGCCACCCACACGAAATTACATCTAATTCTCTGCTTAGATAATCAATAGGTTGCTGGCAAGGCCCTTGGGGTTGTGTCAAAACTCCCAAGGCCATACCTTTTCTTTCAGGGACAAATAAATTAAATTCTGACCCTGTGGGCAAGTTCTAAGTGAGATCTTGCAGGAAAGCAGTCTGAAGAACCTTAAAAGCCTTTTGAGTATCTGGAGACCAAACCACTTTGTCTGTTTGGGACTGCTGAGTTTCAGCTATAAGTTTATATAAAGGCTGGGCAAGTTCCCCAAAACCCAGAATCCAAATGCGACAGTAGCCTGTGATTCCCAAAAATTCTCTCAGTCCTCTTAAAGTCATAGGTAGGGGATGGTTTAGTGTAGGTTTAATTCTCTCGGGGCCTATGGTCCTAGTCCCTTCTGATATAATTAGGCCCAGATATCTAACAGATTGTTGACAAAGCTGAGCCTTTTCTCTTGATGCCTTGTAACCACAGCCTGCCAGAAAGTTTAAGAAATCTTCTGACGCTCGTGAACAAGCTTCCTCGGTCTCAGCACAGAGCAAAATACATCTACATATTGTAATACCACCACTTCGGAGCTATTAAAGTTTTGTAGATCCCGTGACAAACTTTGTCCAAATAAGTGAGGACTGTCACGAAATCCCTGAGGCAAAACTATCCAGGTTAACTGAGAAGCTGGCTGAGTAGGGTCTTCAAAGGCAAATAGAAATTGACTTTCCTCCACCAAAGGCACTGAATAGAAGGCATATTTCAAATCAATTACTGAGCAACAACTGGCTTGTTCAGGAATTTCAGACAATAGAGTATAAGGATTAGGCACCACGGGGTGTAAAGGAACTATAGCTTCATTCATTATTCATAAATCTTGAACTAGTCTCCATTTACCATTTGATTTCTTTATCCCCAAAATAAGAGTGTTACATGGACTGTTACCGGGAATCAATAGTCCTGTTAGGGGAAGCACACTGGTTGAAACCGCCCACCCCAGCCGGGCACCATAGTGACCATTTGCATGAGTTGTTTTATGACAGGAGGCCCTGGTAAGAAAAAGTCAACTAATAAGCCTCCACCAACCAGAAGAGTTCAGGAAAGGTCAAAAGGAGACACCACCTGTCTGACCACCTCCCAGAATCCTTCTCTCTGGCATCCATCTTGGCTGAACAAGGAGTGTATCACCAGGAAGGACTCTGAGTCAGAATGATTGGCTAAGGACAACCTGGAAACTAATCCCATCACCATAAAACCCAAGACTGCAAGCCATGTGACAGAGCAGTTCTCCTGGGTATCCTTGCCCTACTGCTTTCCACCCGGGTGCCCTTTCCCAATAAAATCTCTTGCTTTGTCAGCACATATGTATCCTCGGACAATTCATTTCCAAGTGTTAGACAACAGCTCAGTTTCGGGCCGTGGAAGGGATCCCCCTTCCTGCAACAGTCGTTGCTCCTTTAAATTTTCAGTGATGGGTTTTAACCCTTCCTTAACCTCAGGTTTCAGTGGATACTGCTTCATATGTGGAAATAAGGGCAGGTCTTTGAGCTTGATAACTACTGGAATAGCATTTTGTGCTCGACTCACAGATTTTCCATCAGCCCATACTCTAGGATTTACATTTTGTTCAATTAAAGAGAAAGAAAGGGAAGTTTCCATATTCATGAAAACAGATTCATGGACTTTACTCAGTATATCCCTCCCCAAAGGGATGAGGGAGGGAACAGAAAATAGCACAGAATCCCAGTCACAACTGACAGAAACACTGAAGTAATACCTTTTGGCTCATCCAGACAGTTCCATTATGGAAGCAGATTGGGAAGAAAGTGGGCCAGGGGCTTCAGTAAGCACAGAGTAAGTTGCCCCAGTATCTAAAAGGAAATTGATGAATTGGCCTCCCACAGTTATTAATACCTGGGATTCCTCAGGTGTAATTAGGATGGGAGATTGTGTGGGAACCCCAGGGCTCCTTTAGTTCTGATTGTCTTGAGAGTCTGACTCCTAAAACCTACATCTCTGGGGGCAGTCTCTCTTCCAGTGTGGTCCTTTGCAGACCGGACATGGAGCCAGGGGTGGCTTGGATGCCTGAGGACAATCCTGCTTGAGGTCCCCCTCCTTTCCACAGTAATAGCAAGCCCATCCCTTTTCACCTGGGTTCCTCTGGGCATTTTTCTCAGGCTGTTTAAGAACGGTTTTCATAGCCATTGTGAAGGCTTCTGCCTGTTCCTTTGTCTTTTTCTGCCTTTTTCTCATACTTCCTACCATAATAAACTGTCTGAGCCAGTTGTAATAGATTATCTAAAGACTGATTTCGTCCATACACCCACTTTAATAGCTTATGGCAGATATCTGGAGTCAACTGAGTGAGAAATCTATCTTTTAATAAGATCACTTTTCCCTCTTCACTTACAGGATCAATCTCAGTGAATCTGTCAAGGGTTTCTCTCAGTCTGTCTAGGAATTTACCAGGAGATTCCTTCTCCTCCTGTTCTATGCTTGCCAATTTGCCATAGTTTAAAGGCTTAGCATATGCCTGCCTGAGCCCTTCAAGAATGCATCTGACATACTGACTCTGATACCATCTTCCTTTAACTGTGTTGCAGTCCAAGTCTGGATCTATAGTTGGGCCAACCTAATTCCCAGTGGGGAGGACAGTTATCTCGTCTTCCTTCTTCCCTACTGATTCATTACCAAGCCATTCATCTCCATAAGCAACCACTTTTCCCAAAACTCAACTTCTCGAGACAGGAATCAGCGTTTGTCCCAAGATATACACCACATCCTTCCAAGTAAGGTCATAAAGCAGAGTAACACCTTTAAAAGCTCTAATATATTTTTCTGGATCTTCTAAATAGTCTCCCAGATCCCCCTTGATTCTTTGTATTTCTTAATAAGAAAAAGGCTTATAAACCCTCGTAGACTGATTATTTCTCCCCGTGGGTGCTTCATGAAGAGACAACAGCTTGTGTGGCTGTTCCTCAGTCTCTCTGGCTGCTCTCAGCATATGATCCCAGGGATAGATCGGAGAAACCTGCTTTTCTTTATCTCTTTGACTCCTGTCCTCCATCTCATCCCTTATTTCCATGGTCTGAGTTTCTACTGAAACCAGAGTAGTCTGAGGTCGTACTGAGACAGAAGTTGTTTGAGGGAGTTTGAATCTCAGTTTGGGTTTCCACTGAGACCAAGACAGTGCTTCTGGGGGCGTTTCTCTGGCTTTCAGTTAATTCAGTTGCGAGCCCCAGGTATGGGGGCAAAGTAGGAGGACAGGGGGGAGCTGAAGGTGTCACACCCAAATATATACCTTTGGACACAAGTCTGGCATATTTCACAGAGAGAAAAAGGGCAACACATATGCTACTTCTACCCATTTCCCTTGTTTTCTACAGAACCGGTCTAATTGTAAAATTGTATTATACTTAAGAGACCTTCCAACTGGCCACCATTCGCTGCCCTCCAGTGGGTACCGCAGCCATGCAGTATCACTTAGGAAGACCAAGTGTGTCTTCTTTAAGCCCTGGGGATCAAATCTATCCCAGTTTTTCAGGATACAGTTCAAAGGAGTGAGGCTGGAATTGTTAGCTCCCATCTGTAAGAGAGAAAAAAAGTAACCAGCACCCTCTTTCTACCAGAGCCATCATCCCTCCCTGCTCTAGATGGGGGTGTAGACAGATTTTACACCAAAGCTTTTCTTCCCTGGTTGGACTTAATCTGCCCCTTACTGATGCAGATGCTGTACTTGTACCTCCTGGTTCTACCACCAAGACAGGGTGATGCACCAGGAGTAGACTTGATGGCATCCCTGACTGATGTCCAACTCTTCAACAATAAAACCTTGTTTGCCTCTGATGCCACCCAGGGTGTGATCAGAGTAACCTTCTGGAATGCCTCCCAGGCTAAGTCCGCTGGGGGAAACATTCGTCACCTGAGTGCCTGTGCATGACCCTGAGTATATTCCTGACCACAATAAGACTGATATGAGCATAAAACTGAAATGTTCCTTCTAAGTATCACCACACCAGTATAAGAGCCTCCTCTGGTACACCAAGAGTCAGTGTTACCACAGGGGAAAAAAAAAAAAAAACATTGCAATTCCAATCTGAGTAACCTTTAACTTCAGAGATGCCCTTGGAGCTAGAGCTCCATCTAGCTTTCCAACTTTGGATTTCTAGCAAGGCTAGGTGCTTCCTGACTACCAATCGAAGTTTGGGAACTAAGTAACAGTACACAGTAACAGCATAGATTACAAGTCTCTTGAAAGTATATGATCTGATAGATTAGGTTAGTAATTCTAATTTCCAAGGTGTTATGAAATGGTCAAAGAGACTGAAAAGTTTGACCAATAAAGAACAGTCTGGTACACACGCTTTGCCCATCTTGGGTCAGTCTCCGAAGGAGACATTGGGTGCCTCTTGGCATTAGCAGGTCGGTATAAACCCCTGACAGGTTCCTGCCATAAGCCATATGAGGGCACCATCGAAACACAGAGCAGGGCTCCTCACTTTCTTCGCGCAGGGCATGTCATTCATTCACATAAGCACACTGTAGAGTTAGTAAAGTACGTGTTCGCTAGGAGAACAAAGAACTAGAGCTCCAAGCATCCTTACCTTGTCCTACAGGATCCTGGATGAGCCCCAAGATGAAAGGTTGTTGCAAAACCACAGAAAGATGCCAGGATTCTTGGCGTCTGGAGGGGAAAATTTCAATCCAGGGCCAGAGATGAGGCTTGATTGTTCAGAGCTTTTGTGTAAAACAGTTTTACTAAAGTATAAAGGAGATAGAGAAAGCTTCTGACATAGGCATCAGAAGGGGGCAGCTGGATGTTACATAGTCACTAGCAGCTTGCTAATGAAAGAGGAATCTCTCAAAACTCAGAATGGCACCAGGCCGCTCATCCATAAGATGTATGTTGGGATAATCTTGGCACCAGACGAGTCATCCCAGGCCATAAAATGATTGACTTGAATCTTGTAAAAGGGCAGATTACCATACAGATAGTTTTGTTTACATAGATTAGGGGAACAATGTCTGAGTATAACATACTGGTTTGTCAAGCAGGTTCTGAGCCATTTGGCAGAACTGACTTGAAGACAGAGTCTGGAGTAAATGCACAGTACATTAGCATAGCTTAAGACAAATATTTCCATAAGAAGAATGCAGTGGTTAACTCAAGGCTTGAGAATAGTTAATTTCAGGTGAAACCAGGTGTCATTATGGCAACACAGTATTTTAAGAGCAACCTCTTACAAATTTACATAGAGAAGGGAAAAAATATCAGTAGTTTGTTTCCTCCTGCCACTTAAGAGAGAGATAAAAATGTCTGACAGTTGCAGCCTATTTCCTCCATTTGAAGACCCCCAGCCTTCCTGCCTGTTACCCTCTCACTACCACACAATTGCACTCATCTCACATGCTAGTAAAGTAATGCTCAAAATTCTCCAAGCCAGGCTTAAGCAATATGTGAACCGTACATTTCCAGATGTTCAAGCTGGTTTTAGGAAAGGCAGAGGAACCAGAGATCAAATTACCAACATCTGCTGGATCACCGAAAAAGCAAGGGAGTTCCAGAAAAACATCTATTTCTGCTTTATTGACTATGCCAAAGCCTTTGACCATGTGGATCACAATAAACTGGAAAATTCTGAAAGAGATGGGAATATCAGACCACCTGTCCTGACTCTTGAGAAACCTGTATGCAGGTCAGGAAGCAACAGTTAGAACTGGACATGGAACAACAGACTGGTTTCAAATAGAAAAAGGAGTATTGATGTATACTATCACTCTGTTTATTTAACTTATATGCAGGATACATAGTGAGAAACGCTGGGCTGGAGGAAGCACAAGCTGGAATCAAGATTGCCAGGAGAAATATCAATAACCTCAGATATGCAGATGACACCACCCTTATGGCAGAAAGTGAACAAGAACTAAAGAGCCTCTTGATGAAAGTGAAAGAGGAGAGTGGAAAAGTTGGCTTAAAGCTCAACATTCAGGAAACTCAGATCATGGCATCCGGTCCCATCACTTTATGGAAAATAGATGGAAAAACAGTGGAAACCATGGCAGGCTTTATTTTTTGAATTCCGAAATCACTGCAGATGGTGATTGCAGCCATGAAATTAAAAGACTTACTCCTTGGAAGGAAAGTTATGACCAACCTAGACAGCACATTAAAAACCAGAGATATTACTTTGTCAACAAAGGTCCGGCTAGTCAAGGCTATGGTTTTTCCAGTAGTCATGTGTGGATATGAGAGATGGACTATAAAGAAAGCTGAGCGCTGAAGAATTGATGCTTTTGAACTGTGGTGTTGGTCAAAACTCTCGAGAGTTCCTTGGACTGCAAGGAGATCCAACCAGGCCATCCTAAAGGAGATCAGTCCTGGGTGTTCAATGGTAGGACTGATGTTGAAGCTGAAATTCCAATACTTTGGCCATCTCATGGGAAGAGTTGACTCATTTGAAAAGACCCTGATGTTAGGAAAGATTGAGGGCAGGAGGAGAAGGGGATGACAGAGGATGAGATGGTTGGATGGCATCACCAACTCAATGGACATGTGTTCCAGTAAACTTCGGGAGTTGGTGATGGACAGGGAGGCCTGGCGTGCTTCAGTCCATGGGGTCACAAAGAGTTGGACACGACTGAGCGACTGATCTGGCCTGAACCAAGCCACAAGGAAAGCCTTTGTTCTATTATACCTTTAAAATGGTATAATAGAATGTTTGTGTTTCTTGCTTTTTATCACCTAACAACTGAGAAAAGCAGATGAGAAGGAAGATAGATGACTTGAGAAAGTTTCCTGGAAATTAAAGTTTGATATTAACAATAAACAGATCACCCATAGGCACATTTTCCATCCTCTTCCCTATTTCCTGCTTACCTCCCTTTTTCTGTTTACCCTACTTTGTTCCATGTCTGCATTGCAGCAGACCAGGGTTCAATTTTGCAATAAACAGACTTTCTGGATTCAAATTTATTCTGCATTCTGCTGTGAGGCCACCTAATGGTGCTCTCAGCAGGAGGACTCTCAAAACAAGTCAGCTCTCACCAGTTGCATGCTTACAGTCTGTTGTTGCTGTTCAGTTGCTCAGTTGTACTTGCTTCAAATCCCATTTAAGTAAACATCATGTAGATTAAATATTGTTAAAGTGAAACAAAGATTATTGGTTTTTGTAAAAACTAAGTGAAACTATTTAGCAACATGAGATAAATATATGTTATTTAAAATGGTTTCCAAAATAGTCACAAGCCAGACCACAAGAAAAAATATAGGGGAAAGATGGAGAGATTAATTATAAAAATCTCAATAAATTCTGCACTCCAATAGCTTCACTTAAAATATTATAACACAAACTAAAGTTTAAGCAAAAACATCTTCTTTGGAATTCTAGTCAGTGAACCCAAACCAGAGAAAAATGCTTTGTCCCATATCAAGTGACCAGCCAGTGTATGGTTTGTGAGAGCTGCTATAACAAAGGACCACAAACCAGGTGGCAAAACAATTTTTTTTAATTTATTCTGTTTGTTTTTTTCCCAGAGGCTATTAGTCCGAAACAAGATGTCAGTATGGGAAAGACTGAGGGCAGGAGGAGAAGGGGAAGACAGAGGATAAGATGGCTGGATGGCATCACCGACTCGATGGACATAGGTTTGGGTGGACTCCAGGAGCTGGTGATGGACAGAGAGGCCTGGCGCACTGTGGTTCATGGGGCTGCAAAGAGTCGGACACGACTGAGCAACTGAACTGAACTGATGCTTGGCTTCCTTTCAGAGGTGCTCAGGGAGAATCTGTGCCCTGCTCTGTCCTAGCCTCTGGTGGCTGCCAGCAATCCATGGTGTCCTTAATTCGTATCCTCCAAAATCTGTCTCCATCTTAACAGGTTTCCTTTGTCTCTTGTCTCTCAGTGTCTGGCCTTATTCCTTCTTAAAAGGGTATTAGTCATAACTGAGTACGACCTGATCTTAATGAGATTCCATCTTCAAAATCCCTATTTCCACATTCACATGTTATGAATGGATGTGAATGTTTGAGGGAGATATTTCAACCCAGTACAACTAAAACTCACATTTGTACTTACATGTTTTAAGATAATTAATGCTTAAAGTATGCTTCTATAACTTTTATCATGATAGTTACATTATTTTTCGACTAATCATATAACCACATATCCCAATTGTATTACCTAAAAAGAGTGAACGTTTTAGATCAGAAACACATAAAATATATGGGACTATAATTGTTCTTACATGGCAGAGATAGGGTAAGTTATATAATTTTTGTTACATATCTAACCTTCCACCTCAACAAGAAAAATAACAGAAAATAAAACCTAATAAATAAAGAATATGGAAGAAAAAAAGATAAAAGCAAAGAAATACAAATACCAAACATGGAAAAAGCAAATAAACAACCAAAAGATAAAATTGGTTCTTTGCAAAGGTGGGAGAGGGTGTGGAGAAAAGGGAATTGGCCCATGCTGAGTGAAAAGACTATGGAGATTTTTTAGCTTAAAAAACTGAAAATAGAGTTGCCAAATGATCCTGAAATCCCATTCAAAGGCATGTATTAGGAGAAAGCACTAATTCAAAATGATACATGCACCCTGTTTTTTATAACAGCACTGTTTATAATAGCCAAGACATGGAAGCAACTTAAATATTTATCAACACATGAATGGATAAGCAGATGTGGTATACACACAGAATGGAATACTATTCAGCCATGAAAAGAATTAAATAATGCTATTTGCAGCAATACGAATGGACCTAGAGATTGTCATACTGAGTAAAGTCAGAAAGAGAAAGACAAAGATCATATATCACTCAAATATGAAATCTAAAATATTATTTTAATTCTTTTATCTATTTATTATTTTTATTATTCTTACCATTACTACTACTGTTACCTCATGTGCCAATGTGAACAGAGACAAAAAAAAAAAAAAATCAGAAAAACAATTACAGTTCCTGAGCCTAAGAAATGAAAACAGACAGTGACAAGTCATGATGACAGCAACATCAAGTCACTGTAATGTGGTGGGGTTAGTACAATGAAAACTGATATTTTTCTGATTCTGCTGGCTCGTCTTTTTTTAACTTACAAAACAGAAACAGGCTCGCAAACTGAAAGCAAAAGGGAAAGGGGTTGTGGGATAAATTAGGAGTTTGGAATTAACAGAGACAGACTACTATGTATAAAATATACAACAAGGTCCTAATATACATTAGAGGGAACTATATTCAATATCTTGTAATAAACCATAATGGAAAAGAATATGAAAAACTTTTTTCTTTCATATTATTTTCATATTCAGTTATATATGAATCAATTTGCTTTATACCAGAAACTAACACACTATAAATCAATTATATTTCAATTTTTTTTTTAATTTAAGCTGGTTCTTTGAAAAGATTAATAAAATCTCTAAATGTTTAGCAAGACAAAAAAGAAAATGCAACTTTAGTATCAGTGACATTAAAGAGTACAATACACCTCACTACAGATTTAGTGACAACATCAAAAAGATAATATAAAATATGAATACCTTTCAGACAATAAACTTGAAAATTTATATAAAGTAGATGTTTCTCAAAAATAATATCCTCACCTCACTGGAGATGACAGAGGAAGTTAAGTCAGATTAATTTGGTGTCTACTTTAAAAACTGAATATTACTAAAATCTATTGATCCAAATAAGCCCCCTGGCAGAGATGAATTCACCAATACATTCTTCCAAACATTATTTATGGGGAGAAAAAGCAAGCTTACACAAACTCTTCCAGAGAATAGAAACAGAGATGGCACTTAATATGTTTTATGAGAAAAGCATAAACTTTAAACCAAATCTATATAACATCATAATATCATATTGAAAAGCAATCTCTTTTCTGACTATACATGGAAATGTCCTAAGTTCAATGTTTACAAAATGAAATCAGCAATACAAAAAATTACATCACGACCAGGTGACATTTTTTATAATAATAAACATATTAATTTTAAATTAAAAAACTAACATAATTCTCCATTAACAGATAAAAGAAAATTCCTGTGACTGGATAGGTAAAGGAAAGCAAAGTAAAAAATAAAATAGTACAAAATAAAACTAAACCTCCCAGCATCCTAGGACACAAGAGAACATTCTTAACCTGATAAAGACTATGACATAAAAGCAATGAGAAACAAAACTACCGCAAACATCATTCCTAATGATAAAATACTAAAAATTTCCTCTAGTTTGATAAAAAGCATCATTATTGCCTCTTTATTCACCATTATTCTGGAGTTTGTAGCCAGCATAAATGAGGTTACAAAATTTAAGAAGCATATAAGTATTCAGAGAAAGGAAATAAAATAGCTATTAACTTCACATAATTGTATACATAGATAAAACAAAAAAACTAGAGATATGCTTATATAATTTATGCATACATTTTCTGTAGTCTGTAAATACAAAACCATTATGAATATATACATGTAACATCATATATATAGCAAAATATAAAATGAAATTTTCATATTATTCACAATACAAACATAAAATCATAAAATAGAAATAGTTTGGGCTGAATATGAGGAAAGATGCATAGTACTGTAGTACTGAAAAATTATAATTATAATATATTTTCAAGAAAAATTTTAAGAGACAATTAATTTATCACAGAATTAATATTAAATACTATTATATCACTTCACAAAGAATTCCATTTTTCCTACCACTGACCTTTATGTTCTTGACATATATTTTAATTCTAATTGCAAATGTACAATGCATTTTCATCATATTTGCTTTAAAGAGTCAATGGTCTTTGAGAAAAAAAGCTATTTTTCAAATCAAGCCTGAAGAAACTTTTTTCAAATTTAAGTGTCTGTGCTGGTGCTAAAATTTTTCAACCTTTGATTTTGAGAATATCTTCATTTCACCTTTATTTTTATAGAATATTTTATTTAGTATGAATTTCTAGGTTGACTTTTTTCTTTCTGCACCTTCAAGGTTTTACCTTGCTTTATTCCAGCCTTCATAATTAGTCATCTTTTGTTGTTGTTGTTGTTTGCCTGAATGTAATGTGTCTGTTTATCTTTGTCTAATTTTAAGATTTTTTTTCCTTATCTTTGATTTTCAAAAATTTGATTATGATGAGCTTAGTGCTGTGTGTGCATGTGTGTTTAATCTTGCTTGGGGTTAACTGTGGACTGATATCTTTCAATAGTTCTGAAAATTTTTTAGACACTATCTGTTCAAAATTTTCTTCTCCCCTTCCCTACTTTTTCTCATTTCTGAGACTCTAATTACAAATAAGTTAGTATATTTAAGATTATCTCATATATATTGGGCAGTTCTGCTCAGTTTTCTTTTATATTTCCATTTTTTCCCCCTCTTTGTAAAAAGAAGAAAGTAGGGGTTTGTTTTGTAAACAAACTAAAGAGGTAGTTTGTTTTGTCCCTTTTACTGTGTAGCATTTATTAAATCCACAGAATGTATTTCTTATTTCTGATGTTGTATTTGTCTGTTCTGGTATTTCATTTTATTTTCTTATACTTCACATTTTTTCTGTTGAGATTTCCCATTTACTTACCTATGCATTTTGCCACCTTTCTCCTTAATCATTCACTATATTAATCATAGTTACTTTAAAGTTCTTTTCTTATAAAACTAACATCTAAAACATCCACAGATTTACCTCTACTGTTTTCCCCTCTATCTTCTGATTCACATGTTCTTGTTTTATTGCATATTTCATAAATTTTGTCATATATTGAACTTGTGTGTCAAAGAAAAAAAAGATTAAAATCAGTGATATTTAACCCAAGCTAAAGGACATGTTTTTCCCACTATTAAACTGCTTCAAGGGTGAAGAATCAACATAACATATGTCTCAGTTGGTTCTGGGCTTTGGAGAAGATTTCATTAGATCAACTTCACCACTGGCTTCTCAATATTTTGATTTGAGATCAGAATATTTCCTTCAACTTGGCTTGCTATCTGAGCACTGGCCAAATTTCCAGAGATCTCTCTTTGATTTCCAATTCAGTAACTAATTTTCTGGATTGTAGGAGATTCCTCTCTGCTTTATAGTCTAGGTTTTGACTCTCTAGGTGACTGGGGCCTTCTCTTTCCTTTCCAGCCCTGCGCCTCATTTTTCATCTTTGAGATATCTTTCTCCACCTTGCTGTACTATTCCTAGCTTACCATGGGTTCTGATTGTAACTAAATAAAAGTCTTCCCTGCTGGCTCAGATAGTAAACAATCTGCATGCAATGCGGAAGACCAGGGTTCCTAGGTAGGGAAGATCCCCTGGAGAGAGACTAGCTACCTACTCCAGTATTCTTTCCTGGAGAATACCATGGACAGAGGAGCCTAGCGGGCAACAGGCCATGGGGTCACAAAGAGTCCGACAAGACTTAGCAGCACTTTTACTTTCAAATGTCTGTTGTTCAATTTGGAGAGTTCTCTCAGCTACCCTGCCCTTCTCCCAGCAAAAAGCACCTGCCTGTATTTAATGAAACCCTTGTGTACCTCCAGGGAATTTTTCATAGCACTTCTCCATGGCTCCTAATTTTCAGCAATTCAGTGAAAGTTTTGTACATCTTGAAGGACTTTCTCAGCTGTTTTACCCTGAATCCATTTTCAGCTCACTGCTTCCATGTACTTGATGATCGTGTGTAGCTGTAATAACATTCTTCCAGTTCTCTTGCATGTTCCAACCCTGCTGTACACCTGGTGAATTTCCTGTGGCTCTAAGAAGCACTCCAGCAGCTGTTCTGTCTTCCCAGGGTATTTAATCTACTTTAGTCATGAACTCAGCAAAGGTTTTTTTTGACACAGTTGGGGAATGGGCACAAATTGAGATCCCTTAAGAGACTAAGGAATCATGTCAGGACATATGCAGCCATTATAATTTTTTAAAGTTTCTTTTCACATGATCCTATCACAGGGTCACTCTCCTCTCACCAAATGTACAAGGAAGCAGCTGTGGATTCTTCTCCTCTCTGGGGAGGGGCTCCTCCCCTGGAATATTTAGGCTTGTATTCATCCTAAATTCTGTGATGAGTTTAAAAGTAAAACTATGATCACCCATAGTGATATCATGGCATTGTATGGTAAAAACAATAAAAGGGAGGAAAAAAAAAAAAGTAAAACTATGATCTTGTAGCTTATATGGTTTGTACTTGTTGGGCCAGAAACTTTTTTTTTTTAATAAGATACAAAAAGCCCTAACTATAAAATATTGATAAGTGTAACTTCATTAAAATTAAACACCTCCACTTATCAAAAGATTCCAGCAAGAAGTTAAAAAAGCAATTCATGGGTAGGGGAAGATATTTTAATATATACAGGTAAAAAATAATTTAAAAAAAAACTTATATCCAAAATTTGGAAAGAGCTCCCACAAAAGCAATAAGTAAAATACAGACTCCCAACAAAAACAAAACAAAACACCAAAATTTCAAAAACCAGTCAAAATATTTGAAAAAGGAATTTCCTAAAAGAGGATATTCAAATGGTCGTTAAAAATTTCACTACATCGTATCATTCGTCAGGAGAAGGCAAGTTAAAGAAACAATTCATTGGGACTGGTGCAACGAGATTTCCCGGGGGGAGGGAGGAGGGAGGGGGGTTCTGGAGGGGGAACATATGTAAACCCATGGTGATATCATGTCATTGTTTGGCAAAACTAAGAAAAAAAAATGTTTAATAAAAAAAAAAAAAAAAGAAACAATTCAATGTCACTTCCTACCCACTATGGTGGAAAAATTAAAGAGACTAAAATTTTGAAATATTGGCTAGGATGTGGAACAAACTGGAGTTTTATGTACTGCTACTGAGAAACAACCATTATGGAATAGTTTTCCAGAATCAGCTAAAGCTCAATATATGTGTGCCCTATGGCTTGGCCTTTCCACTCTTAGGTATATAACCAACAGAATTTGGTATACACATGTTCACCAAACTCCATGTACAAGAATATTTTTTAGTAGCCCTGTTTTTAATAGCTCAAGATGGAAGTAACCCAAATAGTCTTGAAGCGTAGATATTATAATTAAACTGTGGTAAAATCATACAAATGGAATAATGTATAGCCATGAGAATAAAGTCTTACCATATACAACATGGGTATAATTGATAGTCATGTTAAGTGAACAAAGACAGACATAAACATTTGATTTTTACAAAGTGCAATCAACAGGCAAGGTAAATATAGGATGATAGAAGTCATAGAAGTTTTTCACAGTTATTTATTGAATCCAGTGAGGCATATAGGTGAGAGTTTCTTGGTCTGTTCTAATACTCAATTTCATCATGGGGAGATCAAGTAATCATTTGTATAAACATTCGATAAGCCACACACTTAAAATCTGGGCACTTTATGTATGTGACACTTTTATGTTTGAAAAGTGGTGGAGCTAAACCTCAAATGTCTAAAATCTTAGGCAACATAACTACAATCTTACCACTTCTGCCACTTCAAGTTAACAATTATCAAGGGGGTTGTGTTTTCTTTTTTCATGAAATAAATATGCACTGTGGCATCAAAAAGTCAATCTTCCTCCACTTGAATACTGTGATTTAATTATTAAAAAAAAACAAAAAACTCACATCACCACAGATGGGCAGAAAGAAGCCTCAGGGAAAAAGCCAGCTTTGTCCTTTCTAAACTCTTCTGATTCACATTTATCACTATTTTTGACCTCTGATGTTTTGATCATACCTCCTACTGGTTCAGTTATGCATTTAAAAATATATTTTAAATTTATTACCCAGAATTGTTATATATTCTATTCAGGAATGGTTTATCCAGACATCAAGTACATCAGACTGCCTATGTTGACTCCTATTGACTGTTTTCACCAAATTATTTCAAATTTTTTGTTTTCTCCAATTCACAGAGTATACATTTTCTACCTTTTAATCCTACCTGGTTTATAACTTCTGATTATAATGTATTTTCAATAAGAACTACTACTTTGCTTTCTATAAGCACTTACTGAACCCTGAATTGTGCAGGCCAGATTTCAGGTTGCTTTTCCTAGAACCCTGTGGGTTTCAACTGTTCTGCACCAATGTAATGGAATGTCTTGGCTCAGCTTTCCAGAACAATGGGGGTTGATTTAAACCAGGCCCCATAGCAACAAGTCAGGCATGCTTTCAGATATCTCCTTGATGAGTCTTCACCCTTTCATTTCCCTTCTTAGATGGTGACTACATGCAGCTTCCATATTCCCATGGACGCAGTTGCCCAGGTTCTTGTCCCTGGATGGGAAAGTCAATGAATCCCTGACCTACTCAGGGTTATATCTGTTGCCCACATTGTACAAGTCTGACCATTAAACTTGTATTCCTCATCTCTATTTGAACACTAAAACCCTAACCTCGAAGAAGTGTGATTTGCATAGCCCTCTGTTTCCTGCTTTGGAACACATTGATTCAACTATCTTCTAGTTACCATTTAGTTATAGAAATTGTTCATTCTTTTCCTTATTTTTTTTTCTTGGGGATGGCCTTAATTTATGTCTCCTGTACAATGTTACCCACCTCCATCCATAGTTCATCAGGCACTCTGTCTCTCAGATCTAGTCCTTTAAATCCATTTCTTACTTTCACTGTATAATCATGAGGGATTTGATTTAGGTCATACCAGAATGGCCTAGTGGTTTTTCCCCACTTTCTTCAATCTAAGTCTGAATTTGGCAATAAAGAATTCATGATCTAAGCCACAGTCAGCTCCCAGTCTTTTTTTGCTGACTGTATAGAGCTTCTCCATCTTTGGCTGCAAAGAATATAATCAATCTGATTTCGGTGTTGACCATCTGGTGATGTCCATGTGTAGAGTCTTCTCTTGTGTTGTTGGAAGAGGGTGTTTGCTATGACCAGTGCATTCTCTTGGCAAAACTCTATTAGCCTTTGCCCTGCTTCATTCTGTACTCCAAGGCCAAATTTGCTGGTTACTCAAGGTGTTTCCTGACTTCCTACTTTTGCATTCCAGTCCCATATAATGAAAAGGACATCTTTATTGGGTGTTAGTTCTAAAAGATCTTGTAGGTCTTCATAGAACCATTCTACTTCAGCTTCTTCAGCATTACTGGTTGGGACATAGGCTTGGGGTACCGTGATATTGAATGGTTTGCCTTGGAAAAGAGCAGAGATCATTCTGTCATTTTTGAGACTGCATCCAAGTACTGCATTTCGGACTCTTTTGTTGACCATGATGGCTACTCCATTTCTTCTAAGGGATTCCTGCCCACAGTAGTAGATATAATGGTCATCTGAGTTAAATTGACCCATTCCAGTCCATCTTAGTTTGCTGATTGCTAGAATGTCGATGTTCACTCTTGCCATCTCCTATTTGACCACTTCCAGTTTGCCTTGATTCATGGACCTAACATTCCAGGTTCCTATGCAGTATTGCTCTTTACAGCATTGGACCTTGCTTCTATCACCAGTCACATCCACAGCTGGGCATCAGTTTTGCTTTGGCTCCATCCCTTCATTCTTTCTGGAGTTATTTCTCCACTGATCTCCAGTAACATGCTGGGCACCTACCGACCTGGGAAATTCATGTTTCAGTGTGCTATATTTTTGCCTTTTCATACTGTTATGGGGTAATCAAGGCAAGAATAATGAAGTGGTTTTCCATTCCCTTCTCCAGTGGACCACAATCTGTCAGACCTCTCCACCATGACCCTTCTGCCTTGGGTGGCCCCACACGGCATGGCTTAGTTTCATTGAGTTAGACAAGGCTGGGGTCCGTGTGATCATAATGGCCAGTTTTCTGTGATTATGGTTTCAGTGTGTCTGCCCTCTGATGCCCTTTTGCAACACCTACCCTTTTGCTTTGGTTTCTCTTACCTTGGACGTGGGGTATCTCTGCACGGCTGCTCCAGTAAAGTGCAGCCGCTGCTCCTTACTGGGACGAGGGGTATCTCCTCAGAGCTGTCCTTCTTGACCTTGAACGTGGAGTAGCTCCTCTCGGCCCTCCTGTGCGCATTCAGCCGCCACTACCTGGATGTAGCGTAGCTCCTCTCTGCCGCAGCCCATGACCTCGGGCGTGGGATAGCTCCTCTCAGCCACACTTCTGGGTTTCTCTCACAGCTGCTCCAGGAGAGCTGGAAATGGAACAACAGACTGGTTCCAAATAGGAAAAGGAGTATGCCAAGTCTGTATATTGTCACCCTGCTGATTTAACTTGTATGCAGAGTACATCATGAGAAATCCTGGGCTGGAAGAAGCGCAAGCTGGAATCAAGACTGCTGGGAGAAATATCGTAACCTCAGATATGCAGACAACACCACCCTTATGGCAGAAAGTGAAGAGGAACTAAAAAGCCTCTTTATGAAAGTGAAAGAGGAGAGTGAAAAAGTTGGCTTAAAGCTCTACATTCAGAAAACTAAGATCATGGCATCTGGTCCCATCAATTCATGGGAAATAGATGGGGAAACAGGGGGAGCAGTGTCAAATTTTATATTTCTGGGCTCCATATTCACTGCAGATGGTGATTGCAGCCATGAAATTAAAAGATGCTTACTCCTTGGAAGGAAAGTTATGACCAACCTAAATTGTATATTGAAAAGCAGAGACATTATTTGGCCAACAATGGTCCATCTAGTAAAGGCTATGGTTATTCCAGTAGTAATGTCTGGATGTGAGAGTTGGACAGTGAAGAAAGCTGAACACCAAAGAATTGATGCTTTTGAACTGAGGTGTTGGAGAAGATTCTTGAGAGTTCCTAGGACTTCATGGAGATCCAATCAGTCCATCCAAAAGAGGATCAGTCCTGGGTGTTCATTGGAAGGACTGATGTTGAAGCTGAAACTCCAATACTTTGGCTACCTCATGTGAACAGTTGACTCATTGGAAAAGACTCTAATGATGGGAAGGATTGGGGGCAGGAGGAGAAGGGGACGACAGAGGATGAAATGGCTAGATGGCATCACCGACTCGATGGACATGAGTTTGGGTGGACTCCAGGAGGTAGTGATGGACAGGGAGGCCTGGCATGCTGCGATTCATGGGGTCGCAGAGTCAGACATGACTGAACGGCTGAAGCAAACTGAACTTTCTTTATTCAAAAAACCAACTGTACAGTTTAACACTTAGAACTACCTTGTGTGTATATATTTTCAGTGACTGGGCTTGTCTTTACACATTAGCTAGCTTACCATATTAACCAGAACTTTGTTGTATTTGCAAGTGGAAATACAGATAGACAGAAATATATAAAGAAGTATATATTTATTTTTTAAAAGCAACTTAACTGAATTTCCAGAGTTTTCTTTATTTGTGTGCACTAAGTCGCTTCTCATTTACCTAGAGCCAGACATCCTGGAATGTGAAGTCAAGTGGGACTTAGGAAGCATCACTACAAACAAAGCTAGTGGAGGTGATGGAATTCCAGTTGAGCTCTTTCAAATCCTGAAAGATGATGCTGTTAAAGTGCTGCACTCAAATATGCCAGCAAATTTGGAAAACGCAGTAGTGGCCACAGGACTGGAAAAGATCAGTTTTCATTCCTATCCCAAAGAAAGGCAATGCCAAAGAATGTTCAAACTACCACACAATTGCACTCATCTCACATACTAGTAACGTAATGCTCAAAATTCTCCAAGCCAGGCTTCAGCAATACCTGATCCATGAACTTCCAGATGTTCAAGCTGGTTTTAGAAAAGGCAGAGGAACCATAGATCAAATTGCCAACATGAACTGGATCATCGAAAAGGCAAGAGAGTTCCAGAAAAACATCTATTTCTGTTTTACTGACTATGCTAAAGACTTTGACTGTGTGGATCACAATAAATTTTGAAAAATTCTTAAAGAGATGGGACTACCAGACTACCTGGCCTGTCTCTTGAGAAACCTGTATGCAGGTCAGGAAGCAACAGTTAGAACTGGACATGGAACAACAGACTGGTTCCAAATAGGAAAAGGAGTATGTCAAGACTGTGTATTGTCACCTGCTTATTTAGTTTATATGCAGAGTACATCATGAGAAACGCTGGGCTGGAGGAAGCACAAGCTGGAATCAAGATTTCTAGGAGAAATATCAATAACCTCAGATATGCAGATGAAACCACCCTTATGGCAGAAAGTGAAGAGGAACTAAAAAGTGTCTTGATGAAAGTGAAAGAAGAGAGTGAAAAAGATGGCTTAAAGCTCAGCATTCAGAAAACTAAGATCATGGCATCCACTCCCATCAATTCATGGGAAATAGATGTGGTAAAAGTAGAAATAGTGTCAGACTTTATTTTGGGAGGGCTCCAAAATCACTGCAGATGGTGATCGCAGCCATGAAATTAAAAGACGCTTACTCCTTGGAAGGAAAGTTATGACCAACCTAGACAGCATATTGAAAAGCAGAGACATTACTTGGCCAACAAAGATCCATCCAGTGAAGGCTATAGTTTTTCCAGTAGTCATGTATGGATGTGAGAGTTGGACGGTGAAGAAAGCTGAGTGCCGAAGAATTGATGCTTTTGAACTGAGGTGTTGGAGAAGACTCTTGAGAGTCCCTTGGACTACAAGAAGATCCAACCAGTCCATCCTAAAGGAGATCAGTCCTGGGTGTACACTGGAAGGACTGATGTTGAAACTGAAACTCCAATACTTTGGCCACCTCATGCGAAGAAATGACTGATTGGAAAAGACCCTAATGCTGGGAAGGATTAGGGGCCGGAGGAGAAGGGGATGATAGAGGATGAAATGGCTGGATGGCATCACAGGCTTGATGGACATGAGTTTGGGTGGACTCCTGGAGTTGGTGATGGACAGGGAAGCCTGGTGTGCTGCGATTCTTGAGGTCGCAAAGAGTCAGACATGACTGAAAGACTGAACTGAACTGAAGTTGCTTCAGTTGTGTCTGACTCTGCAACCCTATTGACAGTAGCCACCAAGCTTCTCTGTCTATGGGATTCTCCAAGCAAAATATTGGAGTGGGTTGCCCTTTCTACCTCCAGAGGTTCCCATGTCTCTTGTATCTTCTGAATTGGCAAGTGGCCTCTTAACCACTTCTTTGACACCTGGTATGCAAATATACTGTTTCTACTCAAGCATTTTACTAGTTTTAAATTTAAACGAAATTTAGGTAGAGTCCCAAGACTGTCAGGGTATTCATGTTTGTTATGCACCTCATGTTAATTGCAGAACATATTTTTAAAATTCTGTTTACTTGGAAATACACACTGATGAGTAATTGTTTGCAACTAGCAGGAGTATCTATTTTTTAAAAAATTCTTAAGTGCTCACATTGAAGTGTGATGAACAGGTTTTTTTCAAAATCCTTTATTTTCCTAATCTGTTCTTATGAAACAGAAGCCACATACTCTGCAGCCAGCAGACAAACATAGCTAATGATCTGGTGACTTCTGTTATAAAAATTCAGTCTTTGCTTCTAACCTTCCTCTGGCCTTCCTTCATGTGCACAGACATCTCCACCCTATGATCACTCAACAAAAGACACCACAGTGCATCCCAGCCTATCTTTTATGCAGAGTAATATATATGTGAGTATCTGGCTAACCTTCTTACATTAAAATCGAACATGGTAACTTACCTTGTGGCATTCTGTTTTTCACTTCTCATCCAATCCTGTAAAAATAAAAAATTTAGCCAGCATCTGATATTGTATCAGATGAAGTGTTAAGCTATTTGGGAGCTTCATCTTATTTCATTTGAAATTTCACAGTCACTCAAGGTGACATTTCATATGTCAGGATCAGTAGTTCTTTAAGCTTAAAACTGTGAGCAGTGTGTTACCTTCCTCAGATCAAGAAGAGGCTGCTCTAATCTTGTATATCCTGGAATGTGTATTTCCAGTGTTTTTTAAATCCTGTGAGCAAAAAGTGTTCCAAATGATTTACAGAATGCATTCATGTTAGAAGTTTCTCCACTAGTTTCTGCAATTTTGTACCTGGGGCTTTTTCAAGGATTGTTACAGAAGTAAGATTTCTTTCTTTGGGAGAAGTTGTACCATTGAAGAATATTATTATTAACTATTCTAAAAAGTCATATTACAACTACACTACATAATTTAGAAAACTTCAAAAATCACACTTTTAAGAAAGAACAAGTGGCATCAAAAATAGCAGCAATGTGCCAAACCAAGCTATTGAGTCTATTTATGAAACCTGTTTTTGATGTTCTTTCAAAATATGTACATAGGATTTTCAGTTTTATTAGTTCTCTGTGAAGGATCACATTGGAATACAAGTTTGGGTCCCAAATAGAGTCCAGAATACAGCACACTTTCTCTGATCATAGCCCTCTATTTTGTTTACTCCAGGCTAGAACACAGGCTTAAGATCTTTCTTCCCATTTAAAGACCTGATCCCAGTGAGCTTTCTAGGATGAGGCCCTACTTCCACCCTTAGCGTCTCCCAAAGCTATGTTATAAGTAGTCTGTTGATATTTCCACCCAACAATGAGTGTGTTAGAACCTCCACTGGAATGACTATACATGTCTTAGAGAAAATAAAAATTTAGGTGGGCATATTTCCTAGAATTTTAAAAGCACAGAGTTAGAAGTTTTACCTGTCAGGTCCTTATTTTAAAATATTAATTTATCATTTGGTGCTACTGATTTTTGTTGTTATTGTTAAGTCATTAAGCCATGACTGACTCTTTGCAACCCCAAGGATTGTAACCCTCTAGGCTCCTCTGTCTGATTATTGACTATCTCAGCTAATATTATAAAGTATTCCAGGATGTTCCAAAACTCAAACACTAAATGACTTTTGGCGGGGCATAAACACCTCTAGTAAATTAATTGTTTAAAGAGGCACATTGAGGCTTTCATTTGAATGGTGTACTAATGGTTTTCTACATGGATAACCAGACTGAAGAGTCCCATTTAAACAAGAGTCCAAATAGTGTTTGTATTTGGATCTAGTTCAGGCTACAAAATTTCTGAGGGCTTACAAATGGACTCAATAAACTAAACAAACTTGTGAGGAAAATTAGGTTCTGATCTTATTTAGATTTTCAGTGGAGTAATTCAAGTTAATGTTATCTATTACATAATCCTGAGAAGTTGCTAAGATAGGCAAAAGCTATTATTATCCCAAGCCTTTTTATTTTCTGATTTGAAAAAAACAAAACAGATTTCAGGCCCCATGGAGTTAGCATTATATCTATCATTCTACCTATTACAGATCATACACACACATAAATCTTCTAAATGAAGAGTTATTAAACTTCAATCTAATTGATTTTCTCTCCTCTTTTAATTAAAGTAATTCATTTTTCTCAAGCTGATATTATTTCCCAGAGAAAATTTTCAAACCAGTAATCCTCCAAAGGTAACTGAGATTTACCCAGAGATAGTCATCTTTTTTTTAATGTTCTTGCAATTTGTCCATTTCCTTTTTATTTAGAGAGAGACTATCCTATATTAATGGAGAAGGAAATGGCAACCCACTCCAATGTCCTTGCCTGGAGAATCCCAGGGACAAGGGAGCCTGGTGGGCTGCCATCTATGGGGTCGCAGAGTCAGACATGACTGAAGTGACTTAGCAGCAGCATTCTATGTTAGTTTCCTATTTGATTCCTCAATAAAGTCAAAGTAATTAACTATATTCCTGAAAATGGTTTCTACAATAGAGTGAGGATTTATAAGAACCTGAGAATTGAGTATAATTATGATAAGATGAAAATGGGAACAAGCTATATTCTCAGACAGTTATATCAGTTCAGTTCAGTCGTGTCCAACTCTTTGTGACCTCATGGACTGCAGCACACCAGATTCCCTGTCCATCACCAACTCCCGGAGCTTGCTCAAACTCTTATCCATCAAGTCAGTGATGTCATCCAACCATCTAATCTGTTGTCATCCCCTTCTTCTCACACTTTCAATTTTTCCCATAATTAGGGTTTTTTCCAATGAGTCAGTTCTTCACATCATGTGGCCAAAATATTGGAGTTTCAGCTTCGGCGTCAGTCCTTTTAATGGATACTCAGGACTGATTTCCTTTAGGATGAACTGGTTTGATGTCCTTTAAGTCCAAGGGACTTTCAAGAGTCTTCTCCAATACCACAGTTCAAAAACAGCAACAATTCTTCAGCGCTTAGCTTTCTTTATGATCCAGCTTTAACATCCATACATGACTACTGGAAAAACCATAGATTTGACTAGACGGACCTTGTTGGCAATGTAATGTCTCTGCTTTTTAATATGTTCTCTGGGTTGTTCATAACTTTTCTTCCAAGGAGCAAGCGTCTTTTAATTTCACAGCTACAATCACCATCTGCAATGATTGTGGAGCCCAAGAAAATAAAGTCTATCACTGTTTCCATTGTTTCCCCATCTATCTGCCATGAAGTGATAGGACTGGATGCCATGATCTTAGTTTTCTGGATGCTGAGTTTTAAGCCAACTTTTTCACTCCCCTCTTTCACTTTCATCAAGAGGCTCTTTAGTTCCTCTTCACTTTCTGCCATTAGGGTGGTCATCTGTGCATCTGAAGTTATTGATATTTCTCCTGGAAATCTTGATGCCAGCTTGTGCTTCATCCAGCTGGCATTTTGCATGATATACTCTGCATATAAATTAAATAAACAGGGTGACAATATACAGCCTTGATGTACTCCTTTCCCAATTTGGAACCAGTCTGTTGTTCCATGTCCAGTTCTAAGTGTTGCTTCTTGACCTGCATACAGATTTCTCAGGAGGCAGGTAAAGTGGTTTGATATTCCTATCTCTTAATGAATTTTCCACAGTCTGTTGTGATCTACACAATCAAAGACTTTGGCATACTCAATATTGTACAGAAACTATTTCAAGATCCACTAGTGAACTATGTTCCATTATTCCTCAAAGTTTTCCTAGGTTACTGCTTTTTTTGTTAGGAATGAAAAACTTTCTTTGCCATTTCAGCTTACTGCACAAAAGCAAAAAGACCAACATAAAGAGAGGCCTGCTTTTCTATTGATACATTTATTTGCATTGAGTGGACAAGTTTAAATATGTTAGATACTTAAAAGTATATAATTCATATGAGAAAACCCATCATTTTATGTTACATCTGGTTTGTTGTAAGTAAAACTTTTTTTTAGAAAGGAAAAATTTCTCACTGATGACCTTTTAGAAATTGAATCTTATTTAAATATTCAGACTTCTCAAAATAATTGGTTTTTAAGGAAAGACTATTTTTCTTTCATTTTAAGGGAATCCATTCACTTTCCCTCAAGTTAAACAGTTTTTTCCCCCTTGTTTCAAAGAGAGGCATTCTTTGGAAATTGTAGTGTTTCTCTTAATGACCACTTTGCCCAGAATAGTTTCATTGTTCCTCTTGTGCCTGCACTGTGATGCACCTCCAGTTCTAGACATGAAAAGGAAACAAGAACACAAAGACAGATAATGGGAGCTTCTGCTATTACTGACAAGAAACAAAGAGTACATGTGAGTTAAATCTGTTCATTTTACTATCTGAAAATGTAATATTTCCATGAAACTTAATTTCTTTTATTGGCTATGTAACTTTTTCTCTGAAGATAAAATTCAACCCATGAGCTACAAACAAAGCACATTTAATCACTTTCAAATCATATACCAAATGGCAGCAACATGTCTCCTATGAGGATTTGAATTAATATGCCCCCTTTTTTAATGGATTACAGAGATATTGTTACTTTCACAGAAACAGAAAATAAACTTAGGGTTACTTATGGACTTAGGTATCATGCATTCTAATTACTAAGTGAATCATACAAAAAAAATTGAGGTAGTTGATGAAATCATAAATGATTTAGTTGAAATGACAAATGTGTTTCCAGATGCTAATCATTTACTTTCACAGTTGTTAATTTTGTGCACATAGAGGTGTTCATCAGTCATGCATTTTTGTATTTCTGTTCCTTCTGTTTTTTTTTAATTCTCTTTTAACCATAATGCCTTTTTGTTTGTGTTCATTAATTTTTATATCTAGCTCTAGATGATTAGTCTAGAGGCAAATTTCATAACTTTGAACATCATTTGGATAATGCTTTGTATCTTATAAAGTTTTTATGTTTCAAAATTAATAATAGCCTGTTGATGTGTTTATCTCAGTTATTTTTATTATATTGTCCACTTTCCCCACTGCATGTGTATTTTACTCTAATGCAGGGTTTTCCAGCAGCATTTTTAAGCATAATTTTTACCCTTCCATGCCATTATATTGCTATAATTTCAAACAATTTCTTCTTTCAAGATTGTAGCTATAGAAAGAAGTGTGCGCAATCTCAATCAACATTCAGTGACAAGTTTAGAGAAGAAAATTGAACCCAAATGCTAAGAAACATGTACAAATTTTGTAAACCCTCCCAGAGTTCACAAAAAATACTGTTCCTCCCTCCAGCTTTTGGTAAAAAGATGAAAATATTTAAATGTGCATAAAAATTGCAAAAGCATCTCCACAGTACACAAAATCACCAATAACTGGAAACCAATGCCTAGAAATATTCATTTTTTTACCAATTTGTTCTGTTGAGCAATTTTTTATCATGATCAATTTGTCAAGTCATCCAATTCTCAAGCAATTCACCTATAGTTTAATATAATTATTCCATGCTTTCTGGTGTTACCACTGGAATTTCAAAGTCCCCAAGAGGGAAATCTCTGTTCAAAGTGAATGTTCATAGTCTTCCAGGAAAGTGCATTTCTTCCTTGTCTCTTGGTTCCATTGCCTTCAGGAAATTCAATCACTATGTGTGCAATATATCCTAACTTTATATGTGCTTTTAAAATTTATGAAAATTTAATGTGATTCTGTGGTATGCAAGGACTTCAAAGGTACCAATATTCAAAGGTTTTAAAAATTAAATATATCCAGATACATCAAGGCACAAACACAACAAGATACAGAAAAATATAGCTAACATATCTTACATTTGTAGAAAACCAAATAAATCAAAAGTCTGCATTTTTAGAATGAAACCATATTGAGGCAAAGGAAACGTAGAGTAGGAAATGTTTCTCTTGGTAGTCTTTTTATGCTATTTAAAATATTTATAGACACTTAGAAATTTATATAACTTAAAGATTATATGGCTGGTATGAACAGGAAGTAATTTGGCCTAGTGAACAAATAAGTTTGGTTACAGGTCTAGACGCATGCATCAGAGTCTAGGGAGGTAACTGGGAAGCAGCAGATCTAGGCACAAGCTTGACACTCAGGTGCTCGGGATGGGAGATAGACACCTTGCGAGAAGAATGAATGTCCTTGACTCTCTAGAGCCCAAAGGGAGACTGACTGGTAAGCTGAGTCTTTCATGCCATGGAGACAGAAATGCAGGTCAGAAAGCTCCCTATGTTCTGTCAAAGTAAAAATTGCATGAGAAAAAGTTATGCAGACAATGAAGACTTTATTTTAGGGACTATTGCAGTAGAGGAGAGAAACTGAACTCCAGAAAGCCAGGAGAGTTTTTAAGTGCTAAAATGAACTGGTGGGAAAGTATTAGAGAATGATAGGGGCTAAGTTCATCAATTAGATGTGTTAAGCACATTGAGTTTCCTTAAATTGCAATTCTGAATTTTTTTTCTCTGATTAAGCCCTCTGTTTGCTAAGTGGCACTCACTGAATGTAGGCTACCACAGACTGAAAGATGGGGATGCCATCATCCTTGATGGTTACATTTCAAAGACTAGCTCCTAGGACTTAGAGAAAGACATCCCTGGGCTATAAAAACAGCAAGAAACTTTTAGAAAGAAGCATCAAAAGAATTTACAAGTTGCCTAAGGTAAATGCTTTAGGAAAAGGGAAAGCAGAGGTTCATGGTTAAGAGGAAGTGTGTCTAAAGGTGAGTCAAGCTGAGGGGAACATTAGACCATCTTGATTGTTTCTTTACATGTCTATCCATAAAGCCAAGGTTTCTTTGCCTTTCACCTTCTCTCGGATCCTTAGAAGAATACTATAGCAAGCAGATGTGAGCCAAAATGAGAGTTTAGAGATAAAAATAACTATGTAAAGGAGTTTAGTAGTCAGAGAGACAGGTGAGGTAGAAATTTCAGGACACAAAAATCAAAGATATTGAATTGCTTAAAGTATGAGTTGCACAAATACCCAAGTTACCAAATAATAAAGCACTTTAAAAGAGTCAATGCATCACATAAAAACAAGACAGGCTGGAGTCAAATTTATCTTCACAAACTAAAGAAATCAATAAATGTTTTAAGGAAGGCCCGTTACCCTTAAGATTCATCTTATTGGTCTGAAAATATAGGTTAAAAAATCTCACTGTACAAATACATGTAAAGATGAGAAGTTTATGAGAGAAGCTAAGAAACAGGAGAGCTAATACAACAGGCCAAATGAGTGGGAAATGAAGGTGTGGAACAGTGGCAATAATTGAACAAATAGTAATACTAAAAATTCCTAAGTAAAAGAAAAATGTGAGAAACAGACTCACAGACAAAGGGAATAGACATGTGGCTGCAATGAGGAAGAGGATGAGGGAAGGATAGAGGGAGAGTTTGGGGCTAGCTGATGAAAATTATTACATACAGAATGGATACATAGCAAGGTCCTATTATATAGCACAGGGAACTATAACAATATACTATGATAAATCAAAATGGAAGAGAATGTAAAAAAGAATGTATATATGAGAGAGTCAGCTCCTAGGCAGATGGATAAGAAGTCCAGGGTCCCCAAGGAGGAGAAAGGGGTCTGGGGTCTCAAAGTGGAGATTGAGGGTCTGGAATTCTCAAGGAGGAGAAAAGGACATTTTTCTTTTTCCTCTACATTCCTTAGTTTTAGTCAATTACACAACTTAGTTTAAACTCTGTACTAGGGATTATACAATAACAATGTATCCAGCTGGAGGACAGTTTCTCCTTCCTGAAAACCTTCTGACTAATCCTGATATTTTAGAATGTATATTATGGGAATGGGTGTGGATGATCTTTCTATTGTTAAATTCTAACGTTGTTATCCTGAAACCTAAATTATGGGAGTGGGTCTGGTAAAATTTTCACAAACTTGACACATTCTTTTGATTCATTGTAATAGCTAATTAAAACATATATAACTCCATTGCTAACACTAGCAAGGGGGCACTCTTTCTGCCCCCTTCTGATGTCTATGGCAGAATCTTTCTCTATCTCTTTTACACTTCAATAAAACTTTATTACACAAAACCTCTGAGTGACCAAGCCTCGTCTCTGGCCCGGGATTGAATTCTTCTCCTCTGGAGGCCAAGAATCCTGGCATCTTTCATGGTTCAGCAGTAACCTTTCAGCTGTTACTGAATCACTTTGCTGTACAACAGAAATTAACAAACATTGCAAATCCATTATACTTTAGTGAAAAAAAATTAGTGTACAGAATAGAAGTGCTCAACTATTTTTCAAGTGATTGATGAAAAATTACATATGCCTAAGTCATAGCATGGCAAAATTCTGAATCTAAAGGATAAAAAAAAAAATATTTCACATTTTTTGACAGAACGAACAAATCACCTAAAAGGAGAAAAAGAAAAGAAAGCCGACATCAGACATCAATTTGCTGTATTAGAATTTAGAATATTGTATATACCTGTCAGGGAATAAGGATCGTTTAATAATACACACAAATATCGAATCATGTTGTATATGTAAAGCTAACATACTGTTGTAAATCCACTGTACCTTAATATAAATAGGTGAATATATATATACACGCATGTATGTGTGTGTGGGCATGTGTGTGAGCTCAATCGTATCTGGCTCTTTGAGACCCCATGGACTGTGGCCTGCCACTCTCCTCTGTCCATGGGATTTCCCAGGCAAGAATACTGGACTGGATTGCCATTTCCTGCTCCAGGGGATCTTCCTGATCCAAGGATCAAACCCACATCTCTTGCATCTCCTGCATCAGCAGGCGATTCTCTACCACTGTGTCATCTGAGAAGACTATATTATATGTATATATACATATGGAAGCATCGAAAGAATTTACAAGTTGCCTAAGGTAAATGCTTTAAGAAAAGGGAAAGCAGAGGTTCGTGGTTAAGAGGAAGTGTGTCTAAAGGTGAATCAAGCTGAGGGGAACATTAGACCATCTTGATCATTACTTTACATGTCTATCCATAAAGCCAAGGTTTCTTTGCCTTTCACCTTCTCTCGGATCCTTAGAAGAATACTATAGCAACCAGATGTGACCCAAAATGTGAGCCAAAATAAGAGTTTAGAGATAAAAATAACTATGTAAAGGAGTTTAGTAGTTTACTTTATAGCCCACAAGTATATATACACATAACATTAAGAGAAGAATGTCCAAAGCATCTGAAAAAAAAAAAAAAACTATCCATCAAATATCTAACATTTGAAATGATATGCATTTTCACAAATGGCCAGAAAATATAATAGAGGTAAAGATCATGAAGAAAAAGAAGTCATGGAACCACAAGGTCATTGTCTTAAAGAATAATCAACACCTATTTCTTCAGAAATCCTCAGAAAATGAGAGGGAGTAGCCTAAGGTTTGTAGATGACTGCAACAAGAAAGGGTTATCAGATGGTATAAGCTTCAGAGAGGAGTGCTTAGGGAGGAGAGAGAGAAAACTGCATAGCAGCAGGACTTGGAGACAACCTCCAAGGTCTCTTGAATTAGTATATGTCTCCTAGGGAGACTATCTTTGCTCTGGGTCATCTTTTCAAGAATTTTTGAATAGCAAATAGCTTTGGAAGATAAAAATAATAAAGGGCAGAGTGTTTATTGGCCAGTATAATAAAAAGAATGCCTCCCTTTATGGTAAAGACCAGGCTGGCTTATTGCCCATTTAAAAGATTTGTGTTCCCTAAGCTCAGAGTTCCTGCCTGCAGTGTATCCCCACATATGTGTGTGACACTTCACCCTCTTTGTGTCACACTCGGGTCTGAGGAAAACATTACAAGAAAAATGATGAAACTCTGCCCACTGCTATTGCTGTGAGTAATAAACTTCCCATTGTCTCTGGAAAAAAAAGAAATACCATCCAAATAACGAAAGAAACTAAACTCAGACTTCATGAGGATGATAAAAAAATGGAAAGAACCATATCAAGAAATGAATGTATTTACATACAAACACACAATATGTACATCTGTCT
The DNA here is from genome assembly GCA_007570785.1 of Antilocapra americana. Lineage (NCBI taxonomy): Eukaryota > Metazoa > Chordata > Mammalia > Artiodactyla > Antilocapridae > Antilocapra > Antilocapra americana. The sequence continues at coordinate 9,823,530 of ML662441.1, forward strand.
AAATTAAGTCATATTTTAATGGGTGGATAGTCTGGAAAAACAAAATATAAAACCTTGTAACAAAAGAAGACCTACTGTAGGGGAAACCCTCAAGAGTACTCTGCATGTCCTAATATCTAAGAGCTGGGGCAAGAGGTGGTAGAGATAAAAGTTTCCAAATTTTCCCTCAGGGAGAGGGAGGTAGGGGAGAAGAAGCCAAGAAAGGAAATAAATGTATTTGGAAGCTCCCAACACACTGGGTTATGGGACTGAGAGGTGAATGATGACTTCACGGGGGGGGCGGAAATACTCTTCTCAGTGGGAAAAATATTGGCATCTTATATTTCATTTGTGTATAATATTGGCATTGTTATATTTCAAAAAGAACTAGGAAAGGGAAAGGAAATATGGATTAAATGGAGAGGCACAGAAAAGCCTCCACGGGGCAGGAGAGGGGGCTGGGTGGGGTGGAAGATCAATAACATCTTGAGCAAATAAAGAAAAAGAACAAAAGAAAAAAATGGGTAAAGCATCCTTGTTTCCTGCGAAAAGGCATCCCAGAGGGTGCTGAAAACCAAGAGGGGACAGCAGTGGGGTGAGCTGCTGGACACCTGAGCTAACAAAAGCAACATTCCAGGCCAGATATCTGACAGTATCCTTATGTGCAGAATTGCGGGAGAGGAATGCATAGATAGAAAGGGAAGAGGAGCTTCTAGAGAATATTACACTTACTGAAGTCAGACAGTTCAATTCAGTCACTCAGGTGTGTCTGACTCTTTGCGACCCCACAAATCACAGCACACCAGGCCTCCCTGTCCATCACCAACCCATGTCTACCCAAACCCATGTCCATCGAGTCGGTGATGCCATCCAGCCATCTCATCCTCTGTCGTCCCCTTCTCCTCCTGCCCCCAATCCTTACCAGCATTAAGGCCTTTTCCAATGAGTCGATTCCCCGCATGAGGTGGCCAAAGTATTGGAGTTTCAGCTTCAACATCAGTCCTTCCAATGAATATTCAGAACTAATCTCCCTTAGGATGGACTGGTTGGATCTTCTTGCAGTCCAAGGGACTCTCAAGAGTCTTCTCCAACACCACAGTTCAAAAGCATCAATTCTTTGGCACTCAGCTTTCTTCACCGTCCAACTCTCACATTCATACATGACTACTGGAAAAACCATAGCCTTCACTAGACGGACCTTTGTTGGCAAAGTAATGTCTCTGCTTTTCAATATGCTGTCTAGACTGGTCATAACCTTCCTTCCAAGGAGTAAGCGTCTTTTAATTTCATGGCTGCAATCACCAGCTGCAGTGATTTTGGAGCTCAGAAAATAAAGTTTGACACTGCTTCTCCTGTTTCCCCATCTATTTCCCATGAATTGATGGGACCAGACGCCATGATCTTAGTTTTCTCAATGTAGAGCTTTAAGCCAACTTTTTCACTCTCCTCTTTCACTTTCATCAAGAGGGTTTTTAGTTCCTCTTCACTTTCTGTCATAAGGGTGGTATTGTCTGCATATCTGAGGTTATTGGTATTTCTCCCAGCAAACTTGATTCCAGCTTGTGCTTCCTCCAATCCTGCGTTTCTCATGATGTACTCTGCATATAAGTTAAATAAGTAAAGTGACGATATACAGAAGAAAGACAAGTCAGACAGAGAAAGACAAATCTCACATGATACCATTTGTGTGTGTTAAGTCACTTCAGTCATGTCCAACTCTATGCAGCCCTATGGACTATAGCCCGCCAGGCTCCTCTGTCCATGGGGATTCTCCAGGCAGGGGTATTGAGTGGGTTTCCATGCCCTCCTCCAGGGGATTTTTCCCAACTCAGGGAACGAACTAGCATCTCCTACGGTTCCTGCAGTGCAGGCAGGTTTGCAGATTCTTTACCACTGAGCCACTGGGAAACCCCCTGATATCAATTATATGTGGGATCTAAAAATAATACAAATGAATGATTATGCAAAACAGAAACAGGCTCACAGACTTAGAAAGTAAGCTTATGGTTAACAAAGGGGAGAGGGAGGGAGGGACAAATTAGGAATATGGAATTAACAGATATACACTACTACACAAAAGGAGATAAGCAACAAGGACTTACTGTATAGTAGAGGGAGCTACATTCAACATCCCGTAATAACCTCAATGGAATACAATCAGAGAAAAAAGGAATGGAATCACTTTACGAAACATCTGAAACTAACACAGTATTGTAAATCAACTACAGTTCAAAGCAAATGTGTTTTGAATGTGTCAAGTAATTACTTCTGAATATGTGGGAAAGTTATTCAAAGTTAAAACTTCTTCACTTTTCTAGCTTTGAACAAGGAAGACTGGGAGCTTGCCATGGTCTCTCTCACCCCGCTTCCATCCACTGGTACCTTGTGAATTCTGAAGCCTTCAATATTGGAGGAAGGTGAGTGAAAAGTGATTACAGGACAGAAAGAAAAGTTTTATTTGACTAGTAACTACCTGGTATTGATTTCCATCAGGTTTGAAAATGTGCGATACCAAGATCCTTTCAAGTTTAAACATTTCTGACCACTTCCTCTTATGATTCTAGTTTATTCTATCCTGTATCCTGACTCTGAAAAATTTCCAAACTGACTGATGGATTGATCCCATTACCTTTTCAATACATAACTAGTATCTCCAGCTTTCATCCTGTGCAATTTACAAGCATAACCTGAAAAACATCTTTCAATTAAAATGTTTCCCCAGTAGAAAACATCTTGTTTTCAGTACACATACTTAATAGCTATATCTCTTAGTAAATCATTTTCCTCTTATATTTTGATAGAAAATATATATATATATTTATGTTTCCTAAACTCAATATAACATTTTAAACAACAGTCAAAAAAATGCAGGTAAATCTCAAGATACATTTTAAACATAACTGATAGAAGGTCAGAATTCTATGTAAGCATATTGAAGATCAGCTTGTATAACAATAGAACACAAACTAAGCACATTTTAACATGCAAAGCAGTTATGTTCAGTTCAGTTCAGTTCAGTCACTTAGTCATGTCCAACTCTTTGTGACCCCATGAACTGCAGCACACCAGGCTTCCCTGTCCATCACCAACTCCCGGAGTCTACACAAACCCATGTATGTTGAGTCAGTGATGCCATCCAGCCATCTCATCCTCTGTTGTCCCCTTCTCCTCCTGCCCCCAATCCTTCCCAGCATTAGGGTCTTTTCCAATGAGTCAACTCTTCACATCAGGTGGCCAAAGTACTGGAGTTTCAGCTTCAACATCGGTCCTTCCAATGAACAGCAAGACTGATCTCCTTTAGGATAGACTGGCTGGATCTTCTTAGGTTAGGTAGTTAGACTAGGAAACAGGAGTCCAAAATGGTAGTGGCTAAAAGACAAGGAGGGGAGAAGCCCGCAAAAACAGAACAAAGGTCAAAGGAATGTCTGAGGACCGGAGTGAGGACCTGAGGTAGAAGAAACAGCCCTCCTGGCTAGCCCAATTTACATAGGACAGGCCCGGGGGGCTGGGGGGGAGGGGGCAGGAATAAACATATAAAAAGTGGAGCCAAAGGGCCAGGTCTCTCTCTCTCTCTCTCCCATCCACTGGCGTTCTCCCCTACTCTCTTCTCTTTGCATCTTTGTGTCAGCATGCCCTGACGCCTCGAGGATGGATTTTCCTGCTATTGTCTAAATAAAATAGAGCTGTTACATGAAGCCGTAACACTAATCTGTCTAAGAGCTATAACACGGTCTGTCCAAGACCTGAGAGCTGGGACGCACCCAGGGCTTCAATGTCTGTCACTCCAAATCTTTGTTGTGACGAGACAGAACAAAGGAGCATACACTTGCCTGATAGCTATCTTTAAGCAATAATTTTAAGCATTTTCATCTAAGCAAGATAATTTTTGTTTTTATACAGGCATTTCACTAAGTTTAAATTATGTTTAAGGAAATTGCTAGGGGTTTTTAGGGTTAATGTTAATTTAGGGCTTCTATTAGGCTTAATAATTCTGTCTCATTTTTTCCCTTAAACAAAATAAGATTTAGGATCTTAATTAGCTCTCTTGCACAAAAAAATCTGATTTCCCAAAATGAATTACTAACTAAATGAGAGTTCTCACATTTCCTCACCATCTGGCATCCAATGTCTCAGTTAATACAAAATATGTATTAGCTTTCTATTATGGCAGCCCCTTTAAGGCTCAGCTCTCTGTGTTAGGGGACTCCTAGTGCTAAAACAAACATGTATCAAGATTTCAGGGAGTTAAAAAAATAAATGTTGCCAAACTTGTTACAACAGTTGTAACCCCTGGCATCTGGTGGTGAAGTGCCACGTCTGGCCTCTATCTCTGCAGGGCCTCATTGTCCCTTTAGCCAAGCTCTGTGATCATCCTTCCTATCAATAATGCTGGTCCTAGCCTGTGGATAAGAGCCACCCCAGGATTTCCTAGTGATGCTGATGATTTTCTCAGGCAACATATTCCTGATGTGCTTCAGGAATGATATATCTTCTGGATAGTCTCTTAACTATACGTGTATGGATCTTGTGGCTTCACATAATATGTGCAAAGCAACAGTCCTGTCTCCCTGAGCTTTAATCCCATCCTCACCATCTTCCACAGGAACTCAGGCACTTCATGTTACTCAGGATGGGCTATTGCTTTCTCCAGGCTTCTATGAGCCACCTTCTCAGGGATTAGGCTAATCCCCTCAGGGCCACGCCAGAGTTAATGTCCTAAAAGACTTATCTAAGAAAATTGGCTCTTGCTCATCCAACCCCATGCTAATGCCATGAGTCCTCCACGAAAAGCTCCAAGGGTCTTCAGAACTCCCTAAGTGATCTTTGGAGGCAACCCAAAGATTCACAATGCCAAGCAAGTTCTGGTTCAAATACCCGGAATGTCCCAACAGCAAGGAGCCATGGGATGCAACATTTGAAGATATAAGGGAAACCACCAGAGCCAGGGACTGAATAAAAGTTATAGCCAGATAGCATAGAATCCGCATCATCCAGCACTTGAGTGGCTCCTGGTCAACAAAGAGAACCGCCCAGCTTTTGGGAGCAACAGTCTTGCTCAGAGAGCCGACTTAAGTCTCCAGCTCTGAAGCAGTGAGAACAGATTCTAACCCAGAGCCCAGCAGTAATTGTCATGACTAAGTTGCAGAAATGGCTTTGTGCAAACAAGGCCTTCTGCCAACAACTTGAGGAAATGTTCCTTTCCCCCTGAATGCAAATGCTATTCAGAAGAGGAGGAAAATAGTCAGGATCCCAGGAGACTGGAGAGGCAGATGTGATGAGGAGTTAAACTGAATTTATTGAATAAACTACCCAAAAGGCACCCATTTAGACTGAAGGGGAAAAAATCTAAACTGAAATTTAATGACATATTTAATCTTTATTGTTTGTCTCCCATTAAGGAAATGGGGGGGGCGGTTATGTGCAAAATGATATCCTTTACTAAAAATAAAAGAAGTTTAGAGCCCTGTGGCTTTCCAAAGTATTCATATGCTTATCCCTTTAATAGCTTTTCTTAAGTTCTTTTTTTTAATGTTCATCTATAACAGGAGACGGTTACACAGGATAAATGATCCAACTGTATTTGAGTCTCCAATATTCATTCTCACCTTTCTTCATTGATAAAATCACATCTTTTGGGGAGGTGATTTCAGATCCAGTAATGGTTCTAATTAGTAAAACCAGTCACAGTACCCACTTCCATTACCAGTAACTGGTTGAGGAGCCCAGAGAAATCATGGCAGCATGTTTCCTCAGCAAGTGGCCAGTGACTTGTGATAAATTAGAATATAAGGGGAAAGGTTTCTCTGGTAGCTAAGTGGTAAAGAATCTGTCTGTCAGTGTAGAAGACAGAGGTTCAATCCCTTCTCTGGGAAGATCCCACATGCTGAGTGGCAACTAAGCTGGTACACGGGAACTATGGAGCCTGTGCTCTAGGGTCCCAGCACAGCAACTAGTGAGTCTACCTGCTGCAGTGACTGAAGCCCCTGTGCCCAGAGTCCCTGCTCCCCGCCAAGGGAGGCCGCAGCAATGAGAAGCCCTCTCATGAGGTCTAGAGGGAAGCCTCTGCTCTCAATAACAAAAGAAAGCTCTGGCAGCCACCAAGACCCAGCACAGCCAAAGATAAGTAAATAGATAGTTGTAAAAATCTTTACATAAAAAAGAACATTCCTATTTAAAAAATTATATATATAATACATATATATATGGGTAAATGTATTCTATAGATGTGAAAGGGGAGACGTGGACACCAGAAGTCCACCGACTTACAGCTGTCTGTAGTTTATGTTCTAACAGCTGATTTTTTCTTTTTATAACGCAAGTGCCTGAAATAACCTTTGGCTGCAGAGGCATCCCCTTCAAACACACTGCGGCTGCAGGACTAGATAAAGAGCCAGGCTGCCTTCCCTCTCACCCCAGGATTCTTTGTTTTACGTCTCTTGGTTGATTTCGGTAGCTGGTCATCTGGGCTCTTGCTTTTTCTCTTCTCATGCTCTAAATTCCTGCTTATTAGATTTTATTCACCAGTACAGAGTGAGCCTGAGAAATCCAAGGCCTCCACCCTAGACGCCAATAAAAGCAGAACCCCAGGCATGCACCCTCCGCCTTTCTCTCTCTTTTCCCTTTAACCTCGCTGTGTTGCTTCAGGTGTGCAATGTAATTTCCAGGACCCATATGTAATAAACCTTTCTCTTTTTATCCCCCCCAAAGTTCCCTGCTGGTTATGCTGAGGGTGTCTTGCAACCTTAGTAAGATCTATAAACACTGGTAAAGCTGGTTTTCCTTAGGCTAAGACTAGGACAAAACACGGTCGTTTTACCCCAAGGGAAAGACCTCAAGAAGAAAAGAGTGTTCTACAATGTAGACTGGAGATATGGAGGAAATCTGAGTCCTTACCTATATACCTGAGCTGCTGAATCTAACAAATGTGAACCCACGTGACTTTTGAACTTTTGATATTTCCTTACTGTTAAAGTCAGTTTGTGTTGGCATTTTGTTATTTAGAGTCAGAAGCATCCCAGTTGATACTCACCAACCGGAAAGGTCAACTTACAATGTTCTTGCAGCCGGTGGTCCCTTTAGGTCAGTGCTGTCTCTGACAGACTTGTACTGCCATTCAGCACCAAAGCTTTAACAGGAGTGAACAGAGGCTATTCCTAAAATAGCTTCAGCAATCACCACCGTAGTAGTCAGCCTGTCTCTCCAGCCATATCTGCTATTTTGTAATTCTATTATAAAGACCAGTGAATTGTTATCCTTATTGAATTCTTTTTCATAAAAGAAAAAAAATTATTTCTTAAATTGCAGAAGAGGGTGTGTTTCAGGAAGAGAGGATATTCTCTACTGACTAACAATAATCTCCAAACCCTCCATTCTGGTAGAGAAAATTTTTAAAAAGAAAATGATTACCATCTAATGACATTACTCTTGCAATTTTCATTCACACTGCCTGCTAAAAGCCACAACTGAAGTGCACCTCTTCAAATGCTCCTTTGTGGAGCTCATTTATAATGTGTAAAAATGGGTAGAAATTAGGAGGCATTGTACAAATGAAGAATTTTATTTAAAAACAAGTTATTTAAATCCAATATACCTAATTATTTTTAAAAGAGAAAGAAAGGGAGGAAAGACCTAGAAGGTTGTTTTTTTTTTTAATTTTTCTGTACTACTAGAAGAAATAATTACAGACATGTTTGTTGAAATGGTTCTTTATCTTAAAGCAGTTTCTCTTTTTCACATAGGTATTTAAATATATACTGAAAGAAAGGTAGGATATTGCTGGTAATGTTTTGTTCACTACATATGTAGCTGTTTTATTGTGACACTTATAAGATTACATGTCAGGTAGGAAATTCAAACAGAGAGATTCCTTTGGAACAAACTGCCAAGTTCTGTTAATTTATCTCAATTCTAAAAGCAGAGGCACTCTCAAGGTCAAGGGAGCCTTGGAGTAGGATAATCCAGCTGATGCCTAACTTCAAATAAGGCATTTGTTTGTAGTATGTGCCTTTAGAATACATCTGCATAGACAATGCAAATCCTAACTCTAAATTCTGAAATTCTGATCTTAACTTCTAAGAGCTCCCTGTGCCATTCTGATTGTTCACTTAGGATTAACTCCAGAAGAACTGTGTTCTTTTAATGTAATTTTATTTTATATTGGGGTCAGAAGAATTTTACAGTTAGCATTTTCTTTAATTTTTTTCAGTGTTGAAAATAGTATTAAAATGATTAGTGAGGAATAAGATGAAAATTACATTTAAAAACATTTTCCATGTTCAGTTGAAAAGACACAACATTTACCTGTGAGAAAAACAAGACCCTACATATTTCCTAATATAACATCAATCAATTTGGGTTTTAACTCACTTCTATGAGGTTTTTTTTTATTTATCTTAATTTGTAAAATAAATGAGTTGTTCTGATTAGATCTCTGAATAGTTCCTTAGAGTTATAAGATATTACTCTGAGAATATGCCAATAAAATATAAAAAGTGTATACAATCCTGGTTTTTATGGCCATCAAATTCTTTTAAAATTTTCCTTGATTTGCTACTTCTAACAATTCAGAGATAAATTCTATTTCAAATTAATTATGTTTTAATTAGCTAATGTCAGAATTTTCTTGAACTTGGAGAAGCCACTTCCTGACCTTGAACCTCAATTTTTCATCAATTAAACAGAGGAATGTGAATGCTGGGTAGAGTTGCTTCTATAGTCTCTACCAACACTGAGACTGATGATTCCATGGACCAATTAAGAGACACCTACTTCAGTATCATTTTTTCTGCTGGAAAGTAGAGCTAGAGGCAAAGAAAAGTTTCTTTCAGATTACTACACATAGCTATCAGAAAGAACATCTAAAATATATTTTTTAAAAGTGAAGTTCTGAAAAACTTTAGAATGATGTTTTCTTGTATCGCCTGAATAAATTAAAATTATACAACTCAAAATAACTACTCTGAAGACATCATCATTCATTTGGAAATAAAATTACCCAAAATTACTAAGTTAAAAAATAGTCTCCAAATATTCAAGCTCTTGGGGGAATATATATACATAGACCCTTTTCTTGAGAATTCATACTTTGGTAAAAAAAAAAAAAAACTAATTATAAATTTTTTTATTAATAAACATGGCTTTTTGCCATGTAACAGTATAAAAAAGTGAAATCCACATATACGAGGCATGTTCTAATAATTTTCTTAAGTTTTCTGGTAATTATCCCATTTGGGTGGGAATGAAAGGAAGGCAGTTGGCAAATGATATATGGAGAATAAATATGTTTGTGTACTTAATGTACACATATGGTTTATGATAATCTCACGTTGAAAAATAATGAGGTCATACTTATACAATGTTACCTACAGAATATAGCATTTTAAGGTAAATGTATCAGAGGTCATTTGTATTGCTAAATAAGATTTGTTCACAGAGTACTTTAATCCCTTTTTATTGCTAAGTTTCTTGTCAATAGATGAGACAATGCAGCTGAGATTATGGTGATATGGTAACCCAACTTCCCTGAGTGGACTTTAAAAATAAGTTGGATTTTGGAGGTAAAAACCAATAAAAGTTAAGCACTCTTTGAATAAATCTTGGAAGAAAAATAACAATCTGTAACAGATTCTACTTAAATGGACTGGGAGACTACTGTGATATATATCTTGTTTGTAGAGATGGTACCTTCACAGCCTATACAGAAATAGTTTGGAGATAATGTGGATTTGGTTTCAGATCACAACAATAAAGTGAGTATTGCTTTAAAGCAAGTCACACTAAATTTTTGGTTTCTCAGTGCATAGTGTATACTATGTTTACACTATAGTATAGTCTATTAAGTGTGTAATGGCAGTGTCTAAAAACATGCACATACCTTATTTAAAAATATTTCACTGCTAGAAAGTACAAACCATAATCTGAGCCTTCCGTGAGCTTCAGTCTTTTTGTTGGTGGAAGGTTTGAAATATTGAGAATTACCAAAATGTAACACAGAGAAACCAAGTGAGCAAACGCTTTTAGAAAAATGGCACCTATAGCCCTGCTCCACACAGGGTTGCCACATACCTCAATTTGAAAATAACATGCTATCTGCAAAGCACAGTAAAACAAGGTAAGGCAGAAGGGCAGCAAAGGATGAGATGGTTAGATGGTACCAGCGACTCAATGGACATGAATCTGAGTAAACTCCAGGAGATAGTAGATTTCCCAGGTGGCGCTAGTGGTAAGGAATGTGCTTACCAATACAGGAGACATAAACATGCAGGTTTGATCCCTGGGTTGGGAAGATCCCATGGAGGAGGGCATGGCACCCCACTCCAGTATTCTTGCCTAGAGAATCGTGTGGACAGAGGAGCCTGGCGGACTACAGTCCATGGAGTCACAAAGAGTCAGACACAACTGAGGTGACTTACCATGCACGTTGGGGACAGTAAGATGGGGAAGTCATGCCATGTTACAGTCCATGGAGTAGCAAAGAGTCTGACATAACTTAGCGACTGAACAACAACAACAAATACTGATATGACAGCTAATAACTAGTAGATCACATTCTAAGACAGACCATTAACATTATATTCATTTTAAAAAATATCTGTACCCAAAGGAAAAAAACTATATTTACCATATTTTAAGAAAAGTGATAGAACAGGGTTTTGATATCACAACGTTCTTTGTTTTCTGTTTATCTTATTTGATTTTCCCTCAGCTTCCTGGATCTGTAGTTTGGTATCCCTAACTAATTTTGTAAAGTTCTCAGTCCATAATTATTCAAATATTTATTTTGCCTTGTTCTCTCTCTTTTTTCTCCTCCTGGTATTTCAATTTTGTATGCATTTTATTGCTGTCCCACACATTCTGGATATATCTGTTCATCTCGCTTTTATTTTTGTTTCCTCTTTGTGTTTCAGTTTAGGAAGTTTCTACTGAGCTACCTTCAAGTTCACTCATTGTTTCCTCAGCTGTGAGAAATCTAATAATTCTGTCAAAGGCTTTTGTGTTATTCTTTTTTTCTTACATTTCCTTTTGGTTCTTTCTTTGAGAGTTTCCATCTCTCTGCTGACATTATCCATCTAGTCTCACATGTTATTGAATTTTTCCATTAGGGTTATATAATAAATTAATCATAGCTATACTAAACCCCTTGTCTGATAGTCCCAACACCTGTGTCCTTTCTGGATGTAGTTTTGAAGCTTGCTTTGGTCCTCAAAATGTATTTTTATTGTCATTTAGCTTACCTTGGAGATTTTGTTGAAAGATGGACATGCTATATCAGGTAATAGACACTCAAATAAATAGGACTTCAGTGTAAAGATTTATGTTAATATGTTAGGAGCTGAGGTGTGTTTAAGGTTTGTTACAGCTATAGGTACCAAAGACTTCAAATTCTTGTAGTGTTGGTTTTGCTTTTCTGACTTGGGATTTTTGGCTTCTTCTTACTGTTCAAAGACAGTCTGTATCTTGCAATTCTTTCAGCTATAATCTACTCTTAATACACTAGAGGTGTTTGGGTGTAATGATGACTACATTATTATGATTCTAATTAAGACTCAGTCTTTTAGTGAGCCAGTGTCTTGAGGGTGTAGTCTTCACAAGTTTGTCTATCTCTCCTCCAGGGATATAACTTGTTTTCCTCTTTACTTATACTCTTCCCTGCTGCAGTAATCTCAATATATTTCCTTAAAACCCTCTTCCATGTTGAGTTTGACTTTTTATTTTGTTTTGAATAATTCTTTGTTGTTCATGTTTGTCTGCTATTTTTTTCCCCTAGGTGAGAAGGGAAAGTTAAATCTGGGTGACTTTGCTACTCTGAGCTGTGATAAGTTTTCGGAATTGCTGCTCTCTGGCAAATTCATTCCCCCTGGGACCCAGGCTTTGTAGGGAGACAAGCCCAAGTGAGTTTTCAGGATGGTTATTATACCCCTCCTCCAACCAGGGCCAGGATGTTTCCCAAAGGCTCACTGGGATAACTTGGTAGGTTCCTGCAGTGAAAGACTGATGAAGTGTAAGACCCACCTACTGACTGCAGCAACTGGGATTTTTTCACTCTGATGTTAGCCCACATTCTGATCCAGCAGTTCTTCAAAAGAGCCACTAAACTTCTGTCACCATCATTTAAATGTCAAAGATTTCTGCTCCAGGTAAGCGAATCTCAGGAGCTATCTGTCTCTTCCTGCGTCTGACTCTCCAGAGTTTAGGGTAAGCATTTGCCCAAAGATCAGATCTCTGATGGGTCCAAAAGACACCTGACTTTCAGTTTTCCCTGCTTTTTCTTCTTTCCAGGTCAGAACTATCAACTGAACCAGAAGTCTCACATACTGCATTTTGACTTGTGTCCCTCCATCTTTCTTTTTTTCTAAGTCTCTTTTCTTAAGTGTTCAATTTGATCAAACTATGCAGATAAGCTAGAAATTATGTAGAAAGTTTTCTCTTCAATTTCCCCAGTTAGTTTAGTGAGGCATGAAATGACCAAATGCAAAACACTGATTCACCAAATCCTGGAGTTATATTGAGGAAGATAAGAAGATTTAGTGTGATTGTCCGAATGAGAACTTATAGGAACTCTGTTGGTCATGACCTTAGTGTCACTGGGATTTTGAAAGCAGTTCTTGTGGACTTTAGATTTAACTTTCATAATCAGAAATAGTGATATCAGTTTAGGACAAAATAGACAAATGCTCTGATCTGTAGCAGGTGACAAGGATGACATTCTTAGTCCGGTTACTTGTGATGACTGATTTCACCAGAATGAGACTCAATAGAGAGTTGACCTTCAAATACAGACTGCTGTTGCCAATCCTGCTTCCCTGGTGGCTCAGCTGGTGAAAAATCCGCCTTCAATGCAGGAGATCTGGGTTCGACCCCTGGGTTGGGAAGATCCCCTGAAGAAGGGAAAGGCTACCCACACCAGTATTCTGGCCTGGAGAATTTTATAGACTGTATAGACCATGGGGTTGCAAAGAGTCAGACACCACTGAGCAACTTTCACTTTCACTGCCAATCCTATCCCACTGGAAAAGAAAGACTTAGGTAATTTAATTTTTTATCTTCCCCAAAAGAGCAAGGTCATAGATTTTCATATTTTACTTTTTGTTACATATTACTTGTGCTTTGCTATTAAAGCACTTTAAAATGAGAATTCTTTCTTATAGTATAGCTTAGATGAGTCTTTATATATGTTTACTATATGTAGCACATCTAAGTCATATTTAAATTATTCATTACTCTGGAAAACCCAAATTTTTTAACTACTTAACTGGTAAAATCAAGATCCATAAAAACTGATTCTTATACCTGAAAATTACTGCAAGATATAGAAGCAATTGCTACATATTTTTGTTTTAAAATGTAAGTTTGTATTGTAATTTTTATTATATTATATTAATTTTGCATTCAAAATTTTGAAATTCAAATTATGAGTATACAGTATAATCATTAATTTATACCATATAAACTAAATCTGTTAAGATTATTAAATAGAAACTCCACTCCTCACCCCAACTACAAAGCAGAGGATTTTTATAAATGATGATACTTGACATAGTAAAAGTAAGTGAGGTTTGCAATGTGCAATGCCTGAGTCCACAGTCAACAATTTATATTTCTAAGTCATTCCCAAAATCTTAGTCTAATGAATAATATTTGTAAGAAGATTGAAAATAATTCAGATCTGCTCACCAATAGGTTTTCATCTTGCTCTGAAAAAATTATCATCAATCTTTTTCTTGTTCAACTCTTGGCATTTAAAGGCTGGCAGTGAGCATCAATGGAGGTCTTTTCACAAATGGTCTTTTAACTTCCTGCCACCTGTCCTCTAGGAAAAGACTTCATACCAGCAGCAGGTTAATTATGAGCTACTAAACAGATGGGAACAATTTTTTGTTACTACCAATTTAATCTGATTTGGAGTAGCAACTTAACTATGAAAAACCTCTGTCTTATATTATTTGTTCTTCATGTGCATTGAAAGTGTAAGTTTTAGTCACTCAGTAGTGTCTGAGTGTTTGTGACCCTATGGACTATAGCCCGCCAGGCTCCTCTGTCCATGGAATTCTCCAGGCAAGAATACTGGAGTGGGTTACCATTCCCTTCGCCAGCAGATCTTCCCACCCAGGGATCAAAACTGGGTATCCTGCATTGCAGCAGATTCTTTACCATCTGAGCTTCATGTGCATTAATGCACTATATATATATATACACACACACATATATTCTAGTAAAAGATACATAGATCTGGCAATTTTCACTTTAACAAGCATATCATGTTCCACTGAGATTTTCATTGACTTGAATGTGTATTCACCCTTATAAAAACTAAAACTTTTGAGTAGTAATCTGAAAGCATGGCTACGTTTAAAGAATTTTTGCAAGAAAGTAATTTTCTCTAACTGCTTAGTAGACAACTTGCCTAGAGTTCAATCATGTAGCATCACTAAATGCAATATGGTAAAGTAAGGAACCTTGTTATATCTACTTTCTACTTCCATGTCCAAATGATGCATTAGAAAAAAATTTTTTAATTCAGATTACAACTATAAAGACAGCATTCTGTGAACAACTTGAATATATAATGACAATGAAAACTATTGAGATTTATCCTATTACAATCAATCCTCATTATTTTCAAATTCTGTGTTGGGAATTCACCTACTTGCTAAAATTTATTTGTAACACCCCAAATTAATACTCATGGTGTTTTCAGATCATTTTTGTTTCACACACAAAGCAGAAAACAAAATGAGTCACCTGACACATACATGCCCAGCTGAGGTCAAATAAAGCAACAGTCTGCCTAGTCATTTTAACTCTTACATTATAAATAAGTATCCTCTTTTGTGGTCTATGTAGGATCATGTTTTTCACATTTTTGAGTCAAAAAAAATAAATAAAGTCTGTCACTGTTTCCATTGCTTCCCCATCTATTTGCCATGAAGTGATGGGACCAGATGTCATGATCTTGGTTTTCTGAATGTTGAGTTTTAAGCCAGCTTTTTCACTCTCCTCTTTCACTTTCATCAGGAGGCTCTTTAGTTCTTCTTCGCTTTCTGCCATAAGGGTGGTGTCACCTGCATACCTGAGGTTATTGATATTTCTCCCAGAAATCTTGATTCCAGCTTGTGCTTCATCCAGCCCAGTGTTTCTCATGAGGTACTCTGCATATACGTTAAATAAGCAGGGTGACAATATACAGCCTTGACATACTCCTTTTCCTATTTGGAACCAGTCTGTTGTTCCATGTCCAGTTCTAACTCTTGCTTCCTGACCTGCATACCGATTTCTCAGGAGGCAGGTCAGGTAGTCTGATATTCCCATCCCTTTAAGAATTTTCCACAGTTTGTGGCGATCCACACAGTTCAAAGCTTTGGCATAGTCAATAAAGCAGAAGTAGATGTTTTTCTGGAGCTCTCTTGCTTTTTTGATGATCCAGCAGATGTTGGCAACTTTGGTCCCTCTGTCTTTTCTAAATAAGTTCGTGGTTCATGTACTATTGAAGCCTCACTTGGAGAATTTTGAGCATTACTTTGCTAGCGTGTGAGATGAGTGCAATTGTGCAGTAGTTTGAGAATTCTTTGGCATTGCCTTTCTTTGGGACTGGAATGAAAACTGACCTTTTCCAGTCTTGTGGCCACTGCTGAGTTTTCCAAATTTGCTGGCATACTGAGTGCAGCACTTTCACAACATCATCTTTTAGGATGTGAAATAGCTCAACTGGAATTCCATCACCTCCACTAGCTTTGTTTGTCGTGATGCTTCCTAAGGCCCACTTGACTACATTCCAGGATGTCTGGCTCTAAGTGAGTGATCACACCATCATGATTATCTGGTCATGAAGATCTTTTTTGTAGAGTTCTTCTGTGTATTTTTGCCATCTCTTCTTAATATCTTCTGCTTCAGTTAGGTCCATACCATTTCTGTTCTTTATCAAGCCCATCTTTGCATGAAATGTTCCCTTGGTGTCTCTAATTTTCTTGAAGAGATCTCTAGTCTTTCCCATTCTATTGTTTTCCTCTCTTTCTTTATATTGGTCAGTGAGGAAGGCTTTCTTATCTCTCCTTACTATTCTTTGGAACTCTGCATTCTAATGGGTTTATCTTTCCTTTCCTCCTTTGCATTTTACTTCTTTTCACAGCTATTTTTAAGGCCTCCTCAGACAGCCATTTTGCTTTTTTGCATTTCTTTTTCTTGGGGATGGTCTTGATCCCTGCCTCCGTACAATGTCACAAACCTCCATCCAAGTCCTTCAGGCACTCTGTCTGTCAGATCTAATCCCTTGAATCTATTTGTCATTTTCACTGTATGATCATAAGGAATTTGATTAGGTCATACTTGAATGATTAGTGGTTTTCCCTACTTTCTTGGAGTTAAGGCTGAATGTGGCAATAAAGAGTTCATGATCTGAGCCACAGTCAGCTCCTAGTCTTGTTTTTCCTGACTGTGTAGAGCTTCTCCATCTTTGGCTGCAAAGAATATAATCAATCTGATTTCGGTGGTGACCATCTGGTGATGTCCATGTGTAGAGTCTTCTCTTGTGTTGTTGGAAGAGGGTGTTTGCTATGACCAGTGCATTCTCTTGGTAAAACTCTATTAGCCTTTGCCCTGCTTCATTCTGTACTCCAAGGCCAAATTTGCCTGTTACTCCAGGTATTTCTTGACTTCCTACTTTTTCAATCCAGTCCCCTATAATAAAAAAGGACATCTTTTTGAGGTGTTAGTTCTAGAAGGTCTTGTAGGTCTTCATAGGACCATTCAACCTCAGCTTCTTCAGCATTATTTGTTGGGGCATAGCCTCAGATTACTATGATATTGAGTGGTTTGCCTTGGAAATGAGCAGAGATCATTTTGTCTTTTTTGAGATTATATCTAAGTACTGCATTTCAGACTCTTTGTTGACTATGAGGGCTACTCCATTTCTTCTAAGGGATTCTTGCCCACAGTAGTAGATACAATGGTCATCTGAGTTAAACTCACCCATTCCAGTCCATTTGAGTTCACTGATTCCTAAAATGTTGATGTTCCCTCTTGTCATATCCTTTTGACCACTTCCAATTTGCCTTGATTCATGGACCTAACATTCCAGGTTCCTACGCAATATTGCTCTTTACAGCATCAGACTTTACTTCCATCCCAGTCACATCCGCAACTGGGTGTTGTTTTTGCTTTGGCTCCATCCCTTCATTCTTTCTGGAGTTATTTCTCCACTGATCTCCAGTAGCATATTGGGCACCCACCAACCTAGGAAGTTCCTCTTTCAGTGTCCTATCTTTTTGCCTTTTCATACTGTCTATAGGGTCTTCAAGGCAAGAATACTGAAGTGGTTTGTCATTCCTTTCTCCAGTGTACCACATTTATTATTTATTATTTCAACTATATATTTTTCTATAATGACTCTTCTAGAAACCCTGATATAAAGATTCAAAAGCACACCAAAGCAGAACATGTCATGAAACACAACTAAACAGGAAAGGTGCTGTTGTCTGTCAGAAACACTTGTCTCCAGCATTCACAAAATCGTGTTCTTAATATCCACTTAGGTCAGAGAGGAAAATAAAATCTGTTATGACCTTACCATATGGAGTAAGCACCACTTTCTTCCCCTTTCAATGAAACTTCAATTTTTCTGATTCACGCCAACACAGTTCTTTCAGATTAGAGAAAAAGTTTTGTTTTGTTATTGAATTGCTGAAACAAAAGCCACATTTTAGATTCTCAGGGTTTTGCATTAGCAAACATAAAATTATTTTAGTAGAATAAAACTTTTGAAACTGTTTTGGTCTGTTAGTAAACTAACAATTTTGTCTTTAGTCCAAGGGAAAAAATCAGCAGTTTTTATACATTTATAACAAAATCAAAATCTGTACAATTTTAGACTATTTCTTAAAGCAATACAAATACTCCCTGCTGCCCCAAACTGAGGTCAGACACACTTTCCTAACAACCTTGAAATATTCTACCATAAATATTCATTGATACTTTGAGAAGAGTCATATTTTACTAGCGGTAGGTTTTAAACCAGTCTACAAATGCACTTTTACTTGAACTCAGCTGGGAGTTTCAGGAGATATAATCAATATAATTGCACTATAATTGAAATGAAAAAAAAAATGAAAGAAATACTGAATAACACAATTTGATCCAAAAGAGTTATTTTTAAGGGAAAACTTTTTAGAGTATGATGGGAAGTGAAACTTCTAGAGTGACTTGATTATTTTTTAATTATATAGCAATCTGTAAGTCCTATGTCTAAACGCAAAGAATGCCTTGGGCTTCCCCAAGCAGAGATTGTATTGATTTCTGCATCAGGCCCTGAACAGATGGATGAGGGTGATAGTATCTTATGCCAGAAATCAATGCCATTTGACTCCATCAGTTTCCAAGCAATAAATATTCTGTTGTAACTGGTGCCGTTATTTTAGTGTCATCTATATTTAAATTCTAAACACAATGTCAACCTATTAAACACTCTATATTCTATTCCCACAAGAAAGTAAATGAAAGAGGTCATTTAAAAAAAGAAGAAGAAAGAAAGGCAGAGCTGCCAGCATCAGTATAGAAGTTATATTAAAAAAAACTCTTTTCTCTATTCCTATCAAATTTCAGCTCAAGAGTGTTATGGTAAAGATGCCTAAGAAAACCTTTGGAAAATGACATCAGGAAATGTTCCAGACAAAAATTTATCTAATGTGCATTCCATCTGGTGCTTGCCTGAAAGCAAACTTCAGAGACAACCAGAATATAGCCCAGCTGCTTTCTCAAGTGGCACCCAAAGGACTTTCTGTATCCTCCACTCTTACCCCATGCTTGAATGAATCTTTTACTGAGGCATGATTTCTGTTGTCAGAAATCAGAGATTTTTGATTTATGGTACACTTACTTATGACCCCAGCAGAGACCAGTAGCTTTTAGCCTCTGTTTTTTAAGACTTAATAAATACCTTTCTTGTTAGTAACCATGTTCAGGAAAGAAGTGTTCTCTTAGCAAAGAGAATTTCTCCAGGCATTTGTTTTACTTTTTTAAAACTTTGATTTTGTTTTGTGTCTCTTTTGAAATGATAGAATTCATGATTGAGAATTACCTGTAACTTTCCATTTCTATGCACTTGCTCCTTCATCTTAGAAATAACAGAAGAATAAGATGGCTGAGTCTTAATGTATATTTTGTCTTCTTTTAATACCTCTTGAATTCCTGAAAACGTATCATATATTGAAAACCAAATAAGGATAGAGAATGTTTTGAATGACATATAGATAGAAAGGGACTGGAGGAATTATTGCCAGACCACATGTTGTATATTTTATATATGATTATGAGTCTGTAGCATCTATGAAACTTGGAAAGCTTAGGTCTCAAATTCTGTTCAATAACCACAAAGTTACAAATTAAAACAAATAAACACACTATCTGAGCTTCTGCCAATCACTGACTTGCAAATATGAAATGTGTATTAAAGTATGTAAACCATGCATGCTACTGCAAAATATGTTTGGTTGATATTAAAACCAGTAGCTAACATGCATGGGGCGTTTACAGCAGATACTTTCTAAGCTCTTTATGTAACTAATGTCATTTATTCTGTGAAAGTAATTTTATAATAAATACTCCTAATCTACAGATGTTACTTTACAGTTTGGATACAAAGGGGTCAAATACTTTGTCCAACTCACCATAACTGTATGCAGTCAGCAATGGGGATCCATTTTGGACATGCAGGATTTTGAAAGTGAAAAACTAAATAGACTTAAATTCCAGCCTCTAGGTTTAAAATTTCAGTCTCAAAAATGATCCAAAGTTCTGCATATTAAATTACAGATAATCTCTATTCATTCTCACCAGATGCTAGAATCCCTTGAATCATTTCTTTGAAACCTCTGAATTTTTATAAATTATAAAGCTGTTTATTCTTACAAAGTTCATCCTTATACAGTCCTGTTCTGAATAGCTTTGCTTATTTTTCCAAACTTTCACAGAAGAATGAATGCCATTTCTGTTTGATGCTATCTGATCTTCAGTTTTCTCACCTAATGATGTGTTCCACAGACAGAGTACTTAAGTTTCAACTCTGCAACTCTTGAAATCACTAGCTTCCTGGGACGAGAGGTGGCACTTAAGTATCTAGGAAGAAAATGTCAAGTTACTCCTTCATTGTCAAAACTGTCAGACATTGTTGAAGTTGAATCTAAGAGCATGTCTTACAGTGCTTGAGCTCATTAAAATAGCCCTTTCACACTCCTGTCTCAAAAAGAGCATGCTTCACTGTCCTCTCCTTGCTCATGTCCTCAGTCCTAACCTGGGGGTTCACAGCAATACAGAGGTTGAACATAGGGCCTAAGAGTTCAAAAGCCCTGGGAAAAGGTTATGCTGTTTCTCTACAGAGGAAAGAGAAAGTTGAAATATTAATGAATAATCCTATTAGAAGATAGTAATGCCAAAAGGGACTTCATTTGATAAATGGTATAGTCATCAGACATGACTTAGTGAATGAACAACAATGTAGGGAAAAAAAGAGTAAAAATAAATGCTTGCATGAGTAAGTTTCACATCATAGGCGCAGTGCCATTCTGTGCTAAAAAGTCACATTTTCTACCCCGGTTTTTGTATTGGTGGGGCAGTCTCTGCTACACTTTGTTATTACACAGTGATGAAATAGACCCTATTTGGAATAAACATTGACAGTGGCATTCTAACAGAAACAAAAAGACTCAGAAAGTCTCTAATTTACGATCTAAAAGAGACAAATCATTATCTGGGAGCAATAGTAGCAGCAGTATAAGTATGGGCAGTTGTTTTAAAATTTGGTCTATGGGTCACAATTGGTTTATGACCCAAAACATCTCCTTAAGATTTCCTTGGTTTTTGTTTTTTAGGAAAATGTGAAATCAGATAAGATGGCTATGTTCTATCCTGACAGATGCTGGCCTCAGCATGCTGATGGGCACAAAAATGAGTCTCTGTAGCATTACGAGGACCTCCATAGTGGCTCAAATGGTACAGAATCTGCCTGCAATGCAGGAGACCAGGGTTCAATCCCTGGGTCAGGAAGAACCCCGGGAGAAAGGAATGGCAAGCCACTCCAGTATTCTTGCTTGGAGAATTCCACGGACAGAGGAGTCTCACTAAGTGAAATTAGGTGAACTCCTGACATCAAGTGGGTAAGCTGTGATATTTCTATTAGTTTATAATAGGATATTAAAATGTGTGCTTCTCCAGAGTTTGTTAAGAACATTCTTCAGTTGATCATTTTTTCCTCATCTGTTCATTATTTCCCAATGTATTTTCCAGTAAGCATGATTTATCCTTTCAAGGTACAAATATTTTAAAAATTATGTGATTGTAATCATTCAACTTGAACCCTTCACCGTTAGCTGCAAAACTGATTGCATAGGATATAATTATTAAGTAAGTATTTAATTTCTTTCTATAAAAATTCTAGATTAGAGGAAAAAATGGAATATAGTTTGGTTTATAGTATTTATGATTTTAATATAGTATTAGGAGTTACTTAACTGGTCTTCATCTACTTTTATTAACACTTGAGTGTTTAAGAAGGAACCAATCTTTATGAAAATATCACTGTCATGCATATTTTGATAATTATGGTCATCCTCAACTCTACCTCACTGTTGCTCACCTTCAAATGCTTCCAACAAAACCAAGTTTAGGACTCAATTCTTGTTTCCTAAACAACTCATCATCAAACATGAAGATGTTTTATTTTCAGATCATCCCCTCATAATAAATTGCTACAAGTGCCGAATTTGTTGTTTTCTGACATTTCCACAACTTCAATAATGCATGCTAATATGGCCCTAAAGAATGAATAAACATATTTTTAACTTATGCTGTATCTATCCCATGCTCACAAGCTGTGCCTCAGGAAATTGCTACTCCATAAACGTTCTGCAAATAACAAAATGTATTTTTGCCAGTAGCATGCTGGTTAAGATTTTTCTGAATCAATCACTTCCCCATGAAATTAAAAGATGCTTACTCCTTGGAAGGAAAGTTATGACCAACATAGATAGCATATTGAAAAGCAGAAATATTACTTTGTCAGCAAAGGTCCATCTAGTCAGGCTATGGTTTTTCTAGTAGTCATGTATGGATGTGAAAGTTGGATGGTGAAGAAAGCTGAGCGCCGAAGAATTGATGCTTTTGAACTGTGATGTTGGAGAAGACTCTTGAGAGTCCCTTGGACTGCAAGGAGATCCAACCAATCCATCCTAAAGGAGATCAGTCCTGGGTGTTCATTGGAAGGACTGATGTTGAAGCTGAAACTCCAATACTTTGGCCACCTCATGCAAAGAATTGACTCATTGGAAAAGACCCTAATGCTGGGAAGGATTGGGGGCAGGAGGAGAAGGGGATGACAGAGGATGAGATGGCTGGATGGCATCACCGACTTGATGGACACGGGTTTGGGCAAACTCCGGGTGTTGGTGATAGACAAGGAGGCCTGGCATGCTGCGGTTCATGGGGTTGCAAAGATTTGCACATGACTGAGCGACTGAACTGAACTGAAGAAAATAGAAATTCATCAACACAAGAGATATAGCCCAATGATACTGCTGAATGCAGATATGATAAATATGACAGCTCTAAAGAGAAAAACATTCAGTGATTAACAATCTGAAAATCTACCCTGAAGCTTAATAGCCCCTCTTGTTCTTAACCAGATCTATATGATCACAACAAAAACCAGTTTGGGCCTAAAGGTTTTGATCTCCCTGTAGCCCAGAAATCCATTTAGCAGAGTAGTGCACACCTCCTGAGTGCCTTGATGCAGAAAAAACACTGAATCGATTGTTTCAGTTCTGTCTGATGTGGTCCCTGTCACAGAGCTATGGATTAAGGTAGCTTCTTCTGTTTTGTTTATAAACAAATATTGCTTGGACAGAAAAGAAGCTGATATGAACATTAAATTTTCTACATTCTCTTTAATTATTAGCACTGCTATGAGATAAAATGGCAGATCCAGAAGGAATGATTTTAAACTGAATCCAGACTGAATTAATATTCAACTTAGTTTCACTGTAATTTATGATTAGAAGGTTTTTTCTTCTCCTCTTCAAAGATTTCCTTCTAATCAAAAACAAATCAATTATATTTTTGTCCTAACTCAGTTTTATTGCTTATAATAATTGTGGTAAGAAATAGGACTATATTTTTCCAAGTTAGAAAGAGATGGAATTTACATACCAAACCTAACAAGGAAGTTGAGAAAAATAAATTGAATAATAATTAAAAATACATAGGTGGCTCAGATGGTAAAGCATCTGCCTACAGTGCAGGTGACCTGGGTTTGATCCCTGGGTTGGGAAGATCCTCTGGAGAAGGAAATGGCAACCCACTCCAGTACTCTTGCCTGGAAAATCCCATGGACAGAGGAACGTGGTAGCTTACAGTCCATGGAGTTGCAGAGTTGGACATGTTGAGCGACTTCACTTTCACTAGGAATTCAGATTCTGGTTTGGATATATAAAACACGGCAGCCATTACTTCACTGCAAAAAAAGACTAGAAAAGATATGTCAAAACAAATTGAATTTTTTAAGCCACGTAAGAGTTTTGCATGAAAATGATTTTAAACTAACTGGTGCTCAGAAAGCTAGCAGAAATTGGAAGCTGCTTACCGCCACAGGATACTTTCTAAGCATAGCTGGGAAATTATCCTGTTGTAGGTAGAGGAACTCTTGAGAGGTAAAAGGAACCAAGTGGGGACTTATTGGCCACCTAGTCTAATGTCATAAAGAGAGATTTGGAGAAGATCCAAGTCTCAAAACTTATTCTCCCTACTCCCTGATTCTCTACCATGGGCTTTGGCTGAGTGTGTGCCAGTGTATGTTGGAAAAGCCGACAGATATTACCCTCTCAGTGTTAAGCCCCAAAAGCCTTGCGTGTTGCAAAACATTCAGGAAAAATGTTGCTATCATGGTTCTTGAAAGAGCCAAGAAGAAACACAAGTCTTGACATCAAGTTATTAGAAACCCAAAGTCAACCCAATTAAGTTAAAGTAACAACTAAGTCCCAGTTCAATTCAATTCCTGCTTGAAGTGATCTGGCCTTCATCCTAGCTTCCTGGTAGAGAAATGTTTGCTCCTTCTAGGAGAAAATGCCGTCCTCCATGGGCTTTATGACCTGTTTACACCCAGTGTGCAGTGCACATAAAACATTTCAAGATATGCAAAGAGAACATAAGAGAAGGAAGGGTCAGCTGATGCAAAACATAGAAGGTCAGATGTAGGGATTAAAAGATGAGTACTTAAGTTAACCATTATTAACATGAAGAAAATGGAGAATTTAAAAACATGAATGAAATTTTGGATATTTGAGAACATTTACAATACTGTAGGAATTCATTCTAAAACATACACAATAATGTAAATTAGGATATGTGAGGTGATTTTGGCAGTATATGGACACAGCAGAAGGAAGGATAAGGAAACTTTGTAGCAGCAGAACTTATACAAAGTGAAGCATGGAGAAAAATGACAATATAAAAGCAACAGAATATGAGAGATATGTGGACAACATTACATAATTTAGTATGTTGTAAAATCAGGCATCATAAAAAGATGAGAGAAAAAAGAAGCAAAAGTTTTAGAGAAAATAATGCTAAACTGTTGCCAGCATATTATCAAAAATATCACTAAAACTCAACTGAAATAATAAATTTTCATCATCAAAATTAAAATATTTCACTGATCAAGAAATATTATCTAGAAAGTAAAAAGGCAAGAATCAGGCTGGAAGAAAATATTTGCAATATATAGAACTGATCAGGATTTAAATTCAGAACAGAAAAGAGAATCTCAATAAGTAAATCAGAAAGGGACAACTCAATTCTAAACACAGTCAAAAACTTGAGCACAAATGAAAAAAGGATAATACCATACGTTCAAGGGTGGGATGAACTGGGACAGTAGAATTGACATATAGACACTACCATGTGTAAAATATATAGCTAGTGGGAAGATGCAGTGTAATACAGGGAGCTCAGCTCCATGCTCTGTGATGACCTAGAGGGGTGGGATGAGGGGAGGCACGGGAGACTCAAGAGAAAGGATATAGATAACTAGTTCAGTTTGTTGTACATCAGAAATTTGCATTTGTCAACTCTGAAAAAGTAATGAAATTAATTTTAAACCTAACAGAAAACATAATAAAGTAATTCCTTCAAAGGTTTAAATCCACAACACAAAAGTTGTACACTAAAAATAATTTGCTTCTGGCATACTCAAACTCATGGACATCAAATTCATGACAACAAACTTTCATGAAAGAAATTTAGAGAATTGTGGGGGAAAAAACTATACAATTATTTAGAAGAAAATATTTCATATAGCTAATGAAATACCTTTTTATTAATATTGAAACTTTCAATAAAAGGATCATATACAAAAGACATGTCTTCAGATTGAGATCTCTATATACCTCCAGTTCCTTGAACAAATAAATGATAAGAAAGAACCCAGACTGACACATTCCAAATAGCTGTGACATCTCTAGTAACCTTGGAGTGGCAACTGATCTGTTAGTGATGATCAAGAGACAGACATTTTTCTCATTTATTTCTCACCAGGCATTTTTAAAAATTATATCACATTCTTAAAACATTTTTTCTCTTAGTTAAAATACACATAGTTTTCACTTGCACTCACCCATCATATATTTTTACTTTTTTAATCAGTTAACTTCCAAAATGAGATGATGTTCCAATCTTTGAGACCCTATATCATTCTTATTTCTAAAGTAACTTCCCTGTTCTTACGTTTTATAGTTTTGTTGTTTTTTTTTAGTTTGGGTTTGGAGTTTGAGGGGATTTCTTTTGTTTTTGCTACAGATTATAATGAAAGAGGTATAATCACTAACAAGGAGAGAAAAGACACTTTCTATCTTTCAACTCACTTTTGAGGGCATTAGTAAAGACCTGCTGTTTCCCTCGGTGGCTAAGGATACCAGCTAGAAGATACTGAGCTGAACTAGCAAAGAACAATATAAATTCCACATCCCACCCCACCTTCACCCTTGCCCCAGCGGGGAAAACCTCATCCACAGAGATAAATGATCAGACAAAAATAGCACTGAGCAAGGCAACGGCCCATGTGAGAATGGCTTGCGCAGAACCTGAGCTTGCAAACATCCATTCATAGTCAATGGCACCTAGGAGTATGCAGGTAACTGAATGCTGTTATTATGCCTACAGAGCATGTTTATTGCTTGGTATAAAAAGGTATGTAAATAGACATATATATACCAATTTTTAAGCAAATAATCTTTTGATATATCATGATTACAGTGTTTACAAGCAGAGGAATAGTGAAAATTTGCCAAGAAAGATAAGAGTTTCCCCTAGTTTTTGAAAAAACAAAAACATAATTTTAAGTGCAAACACAGCTTAATGGAGATGTTTATTTTCCTCTAGAATATCTTTGCTCTGATAAGTAAAAATAAATGTTCTAAGTTTTTTTTTCAATTATATATTGTTATAGAATTATTTTCACAATTATCAACTCACTAAAAAAATCTAAAATACTAGCTTGGGCAATCAAAGCCACATACTTAGGAGCCTGGTACTAGCCAGCAGTTTTTCTTTTTTTTCTGCATCACCTATCACATTCTAAATAACTGTCTACTTATTTATGTTGTAAACCTATTTATCTTCTTAGGATACAAATCCCTATAATACAGGTATTCTCATTTGTACTCTTCACTGGTATCCCTATCCCTCAAAGAATAACTGTCTATAACTATTTTTGAACGAATATTTAAAATAATGTCTCAGAAATTTTTCAAGACTTTATATAAATACAGCTAACATCATGACCAGAAGTTCTTATGTGATCTAAAGAAGCTTTCTAGATTTGCTAACTTTTGACTCAATGCTTTTTATGGTCAGTGTTTCTAACACGATTAAAATATTAATAATTTCAAAATTTTCCTTCTAGTATTTATTTTTACTTTATCAAGAAGTAGCATTTGTGCTGCACTCACTAGAAATTGTAAAGAGATTATAACAAAACTCATGGAAATGGTATTTATTGAGAAATCTGTCTCATAATGAAATGCCCAATTTTCCTCCCTATTGTGGATGTTCCATATGTGATGAGAAGCCAAATGTTAGTCTCTAACAGATTACTGGATGCAGAAACATACATCTTTCCTAAGGTTTTGAAGTCAGTCCCCTCATCCACAATGAAGCTGAAACTGTGGAGGTATTCACATGAATAGGAAAATAAAAAAGGACACTTTTCATGTCGCCTTAAATGCTTTCCTTCAATTCATCAAAAACATCTTTTAAAATAACCTGTGAGATCTGAAATTAAATCCTCAAAATGTTCATGGTCTATCTTTGTAAATTAAGTAAAAATTCAGTAATATGTTAGGTTCCATCTGTTTGCTTACTATTCTTAGATCCAAACACGGCAGAAAAACAAAATAAACAACAAAATTGTTTTAAAGACACTGCACCGATAATTTTATTCCTAAAACTTCCACATATGTAATTATGTGTGTATATTAGTCGCTCAGTCGTGTCTGACTCTGCCATGCTATGAATGGTAGTCTGCCAGGTTTCTCTGTCCATGGAATTCTCCAGGCAAGAATATTGTAATTATATTTAGTACTAAAAATTCTATATGTAATTATACTTAATAATTTTATTTAAAAATATAGACATGGTCAGCCAAAGATTGTGGCATTTTGTATGGCATGTTTCTTTTCTTGTAAAAATTAAAAAATAAATCAATGAACAAGATGTTGCTGATACCAACATTTTACATGTCAAAATTTATTGACAAGAAAATGTTTCAGGTGCATGCTAATAAGCCAGGAAGTTTTATAGTCAAGGATTTCATTTTTACTGTGTACACAAACAAATATCATTTACAGTGCTACAATATGCTAACACTCACTTTCTTGCAAAATAAATCATGCACAACACATTTTAAAATATGATCCCTAATAGCTGATTTGACAAGCTTGTTTTTAATCCTTCATGGGAGGTTTAATTCCAACCAAGAATGCTATTTACATTCAGCAGCACAATCAATTCTATTACATTCCATTTTCCTGGAAATAGCTTCATTGAAATGTGCTTGTTAAATGGACTTCAAGATACTTATTAAATATCTCATAAGCTTCTTGGTAGCACTAGGATATAGTAATAGTTTCAAAATGTGTAAATGAGTCTACACAATCTAAAGTAAAATATTTCAAATTATGGTAAAATCTCACAGAGTTAGACATATAACTGAAAACTTCTAATAATGTTAACTCATTTCTATGATATCTGGTCATTTATGGCTTTTGACCAGAGTTTAATGTAAAAAAAATGCAGAGGTAATTTACACATATAAAATACCTGATATTGCATTATGACCACAAATTCCTGACTATAGAATTGTTGACACAGTTGTTTTAGCTCATCTGAAAAGCTAACTTAGACCACTGTTATTAAGAAATTGAGTTAGAGGCTCTCATATACAAAACTAATATCTAATTTAGTAATTAACAATTTCAACTGAATAATTTTTAACATTCCAAGAGATCTAAAACTTATAGCTCATGCCCAAGCATTTGCCTTTATAAATACTTAAAGGTATTATATTCAAGACTGTGGAAGAATTAATACTGAGGCTGTTTCAGTATTCAAAGAATTTATAGTCTAGAGCTAAAATAAATCTTACATGTTGCATTATATCAGTTCCCTGCTGTTGCTCTAATTATTACAAACTCTGTGGCTTAACACCACACAAATTTATTCCCACACAGTTTTGGAGGCAGAAGTTCACAGTGAGTCTGAGAGGGCAGCCAACAAGGTATATGCAAGGCTGGCTCCTTCCTGAGGTTCTAAGGGATAACCTGTTCCATCCTTTTCCAGTTGCTTTGGCTCCTAGAACCCCCTTTTCAAAACTAGCAATTTTGTCATTCCAACCTCTGCTTCCATAACTTCTCTCATTATCCTGGCTCCCTCTTTCCCTTAGAAGGATCCTTGTGAACACCTTGAGCCCACTCAGATAATCCAGGATAAACTCATGGTGGTGGTTTAAACTCATGGTGGTGGTTTAAACTCATGGTGGTGGTTTAAACTCATGGTGGTGGTTTAGTCACTAAGTCATGTCACTCATGGTGGTGGTTTAGTCACTAAGTCATGTCTGACTCTTGTGATCCCATGGACTATAGCCTGCCAGGCTCCTTTGTACATGGGATTCTCCAGGCAAGAACACTGGAGTGAGTTGCCATTTCCTTCTCCAGGGGATCTTCCCAACCCAGGAATCGAACCCAAGTCTCCTGCATTGCAGGCAGATTCTTTACTGACTGAGCTACAAGGGAAGCCCATCCCCAAATGCTTAACTTGATCACATCTGCAAAGTGCTTTCACCATATAAGGTAACATATTCCCAAATTTCAGATACTGTGGCATGGGGCCATTATTCTGCCTAGCACCTACACAAAAGTGAATTTTACTTTAATTTTTACCAGTACATCACAGCTTCAAAAAAATAAAAGGTTTAGTTTCTTTGAATTATACTATTAAAAACATGGTCATGTTTTACTTTCCATCTTATTTTGATTGACCATATTTTCTCCACAAGTAATTCCATTTCTTTCGGATCATTTCAGTTAAGATGATGATTAATGTTATCATCCAATTGATAATAGAACGAACAGCTATTCTGAACTGATATATGACTTTTAAAATGTTCTAAACTTTTTGTATATACCATTTTCATTAAGTTTTTATAACAGCTTATTTTTATTTGTCAATGGTTGCTGTTCTTTTGTATTTTTCTTTTAACCAGCATGCATAGTCTCAGTTCCCTGACCAGAGATCACACCCTCAGCCCCAGAAATGGGAGCATAGAGACTCAACCACTGAACAGTCAGGGGTGTCCCTTCAGTAAATGTCTATAAATACAATAGTTTATCATTTGGGGTAAATCATTGCCTTTTTCAAGAGTAAAAAGCCTTTAATAATTCAGTAGAGACTTTTCCTTTTCTGTGTGTGGGTGTTGCTCAGTGGTGTCTGACTCTTTCCTTTCCACTTGCAGTCAAATCACACACTTAGGTTCCAATTCAGATATCTTCTTCCTGTCACATGAGCCCTGTTTTCAATGGCATAAATCAAAACATCAAATGTTATTGCTAATTATTAAAACCTCACCAAAAAATTCAACTTGGTGGAGCCAGTCATTCTATACATTGGGTAGTGATTCTTATACACCTTACCAAGAAATGAAGATCTGGCGATGTTTTTTCCAACACAAACACATGATAATATAATAAACATTTCCCCATGAGGCCTGCAAAGAATAAACTGTAAAAGGCAATGCAGTTTATTATTTCAGAAGTAAGGGGAAAGAAAGTGAAATGGTATATCACTAAGCACAGTCTTCATAAGCAGGCCTTTTAAATGGTCGTTAAGGATTTTACTGCTGTCCTTGTAAGAAATGGAATGCATTTCCTCTTTTACTCCCTTGACTCTAGTTCAAGCATTATACATGGAAGAATTCACAAAGGACAGGCTATAAAATGACGGTGTTTTACTGTTATTCGTGGTTTGCTGGTTGGAACAGAGTAGAAGATGCTGTATATAAATACCATTGTTATTATTAGGAGAAAAACCAGACAAGAAGCAATTATTCTACTTACTGTTTATGAAAAGAATATTTGGTGCTATTTTGATTTCTACAGTTTACAATGTTGAGACTAAATTTGGGCTTATGGCCAAAAAAATAAGAAAAAACTCTGCAGAATAAAATTGAGAATTTATGCAGATACTCCCGCATATTACACTGTCCTACCACCCAAACCATTATCTGTAAGGGGAATGAAACCATGCCTCCCTTAACATCCCTGGTAGCTTCCCTGTTGGCTCAGAAAGCAAAGACTCTGCCTGCGATGTAGGAGATGCAAGAGACACAGGGTCATCCTTGGGTCAGGAAGATCCCTTGGAGGAGGGAATGGCAACCCACTCCAGTGTTCTTGCCTGGAGAATCCCATGGACAGAGGAGCCTGACAGGCTGCAGTCCATGAGGTCACAAAGAGTCAGACATGACTGAGTGACTAACATTTTCACTTTAGCTTAACATCAGTAGTTTATATGAAAGAAATCTTCTTTTTCCATTAGCAACAAGTTCAAAACCCATTGTCCTTCAGATGAGACTGCCAACAAGTTTAAAATCTTGGACTTTAATTACTAATAGACATCTGACCCAGCATAATTGACATGTATATGATAATTGATACAAAATGATAATTGAACAAATTGATATACTCTGTACTGGTCATGCCATATCTGAAGCATTGTACTTAAGACTAGACATCTTTCTTGAACCAGAGAATATAAATGAGAGGGTGAAACCTTTAGTGCAAAATTTTGATGGCTTCAAAGCTCCTAAACCTTTAAAAACAAAATAATAAAGTTTCAATGGGGCCCCCAGCGGGGAAGTTTCTGTTCAGAAAAAAAAATTGAATAATTAGAATTGTTCACATGGGCTACCTTGTAGGAAATAAGTATAGCTATATTGCATTAGTACATTCATTGTCCATCACATTAGTACATTACAGTACAATTAGTACATCGCATTAGTACATTCATAATGAACAAACAAAAGTTCATTATGTCTAACACCAAGTGTTTTCTCTAATCTTTACAGCTTCCCTAAAAGAGAGACAAAGCAGTGATTTTTTCCATATGATAGATCAGAAAACCAAGCTAAAAGAGATTAAGTAATTTGTATAAGATCAAATAGCAAGTAGGAAACTTATGTCTCAGATAATACTATAATAAGCTGTCTGTACATTGAAAAGGCCCTGATGCTGGGAAAGACTGAAGGCAAAAGGAGAAAGGGGAGGCAGAGGATGAGATGGTTGGGTGGTGTCACCAACTAAATGGACATGAATTTGAGCAAACTCCAGGAGATAGTGGAGGCAGAGGAGCCTGGCGTGCTGCAGTCCATGGGGCCACAAAGACTTGGACATGACTTAGCAACAGAACAGCACTGTACATTAGACAAAATAGTTTCTAGTTAGTGTGCTATTATTGTATGAATTAAATGATATGTGCAAAATCACATAGCACAATATTAGACAGTACAGTGGACAAAAGAAAAACAGCAGAGACAATGGGCACAGATTTTCTCATTTGTGATCTGTGCCCCACCAATTAGTAGCTGTTTCATCATTTTTGAAATGGTGCTAAAACCACCAACTTTATGGGTATTTGGAAGTATAAATGAATTACAGTGTTATAAAGTGCTTTGATGTAAAAGCTCTATCAGTGTTAATTAATGTAAAAATCTACTCCTATCTGGCACGTGGAAGACATTCAAATATTAGCTGCATTACTCTCCAACATGGGAAATGTTAATTCAGATAATAAATTAATATATTTGTCATGTTGCAGAAGATATTCCAGAAATGCAGCAAATGAGAGGAGGGTGGAGCAAATGTGAACAAGCAAACTCCTGAGATTTTTGGAAAATCCTGTGAATTGATGTTTTGTAGAGAGTCATATGGAAGTTCTCTTCCAAACCAAATATGTTCATTTTCCATAAATTCACATCCCATATGTGTCTAATCTGTCTAGTGTTCAATTAATTGAGTAGATAAATTTGCAAGCCAGCAGAGGCCTCAGTAGATGAGAAGCTAGTCACAGCTGTATATTCCTGATTTCCTGTTATAGAAATTTCAAAACATATCAGTTTACAGGAATTTGTATAAATCTTATTTGCTTGTGTATGAATAATGTGACCTTACCACAAAGATTTTCATAAAATATTCAGTTTTGGATTTAATATCATTTCCACGTTTGCAGATTATGCATTCTGTACTGGTAAAAAATCAATTTCCCATATTTGTTTTGATGTTTACAAGGAATGAAATTTACAGGAAAAGAACTAGGTTTATATATTTCACTAGTACAATCAAAACCAAGATGAATTAGAATGCATTTTTTTTTCCTTGAGGCACTGGAGCAAAAACAGATGATAATTTAGTTACATTACATCTCTAGAGGAAATTACAATTTGTAAATATGTCATGATCTGAGAAAAGGTGGATCCACTATACATATTTTACAACTATAATACTGTCTTATATGTGCACAAATTTATGAGCTGGATCTACTGTGTTCTCTGCCAGATTCATGATCTTATCTATGTTATGATTTATTCCCCTCAATATGGACTAGTGAATGATTACACAAGGCTAAGGGAACATAACCATCTATTATAAACTAACTCTAGTAATGCATTACCATGCTGGTGCTTTGAACAGTAAGTTAGAAATTTTTCAGATTGTTTTATTATTTTGTCAAAGAAAAGCAAATTAATGTCTAAGCTAATGTAGAAGAAAAAGACGCCTGTGAATTATTGACAATGGAAGATCCTTATATAAATTCTACAGATCTATACTATGTATTAAGTGGACTGTTTTTCATTTCCAATTTTTTTTTCTTTTTTTGATGACTGATCAAAACAAGGTAGTTTTTTTGCTCTTTGTTTTTTTTACTGTTTATTCTTTTTTTATCACTGTTATTTTTCCTAATTTTCTACTGCCTATAAGTCAGTTGTTTTCTCACACACATGTATTTCTTTCTTAACAAATGCACTGAGGCATAATTCATATATAATAAACTATAGACATTCAAATATTAAACATTGGTAAATGTGACCAATATACATTCTTTTAAAATCACCACCAAATTCAACATACAAACTTCTTCCTCCAAGTGTTTTTCTTTCCCTTCGAGATCCATCTCTCATGACACTCAGCCCCAGATAACTACTGATCTACTTTGTAACTTCACTTAATTTCTATTTTCTAGAATTCCATGTAAAGTTTATACAGTATCAACTTTAGTTACTTGTGTCTTTCGCTTGGCTTGGTGTGATTTTATGATCTAATCATGCAGTGATCTATTCCAGCTTAGAACATAAGTAATGCCGGGCCAACACATCCCTTCTCTGCACTTGTATTTAGACCCTGGGCAGATCAGACAGTGGAGTAGTGATGGGCAGGATTAATAACATCAGACTTTTTGGATTGGGAACCTGGGCCCACCACTATGCAGCCATGTGACCTTGAGAAAGTTACTTAAACTTCTCTCTGCTCCAGTTCCCTCACACACAAAATGGAGATTTAAAAAATAGCATCTAAGAAAAGAAAAAATAAATGGCATCTGTCTCATAAGGGTTGTTATGAGTATCAAATGCATTAAGACATATCATGTTATATACCCGCATCTCTTAGATCTCCTGCATTGGTAGGTGCATTCTTTACCACTAGCACCATCTGGGAAGACCATTTATATATATTTATATATTTGTACAAATATTTGTGTGTGTTTACTTATTCATTTATATACTTACCAGTAGCCACTGGGAAAATATGTATCTGTGGCTGTGGGCATCCATTTTCCTAATCATAGAGATTTTCTGTAGAATGAAACTAAAACAAAGATAGAATGAAAATTAAGAAGTGGTACCATAAACAACCCAATTAAAAAGTGGGCCAAAGAACTTAACAGACATTTCTCCAAGGAAGATATAAAAATGGCTAACAAACACATGAAAAGATGCTCAACATCACTCATTATCAGAGAAATGCAAATCAAAAC